>QFDX01003140.1:0-17792 GCA_003315875.1 Lactifluus piperatus | reverse complement strand
GTAGAGTCCCGATGAAAAACATTGGCCGATTGGTGGAGTCGAGCGCGTACGGACATGTGGTAAGTGAAGTGTTGCTTGCTTACGAGGGTTTTCCAGGTCCACGCACAGCGAGCTGAGTTGCTGTCAACGATGGCCATGAACTTCGAGGCGTTGAATGATACGGAGGTCACATCCTGTCCGAGGCCAATCACGGGCACACATCCGAACCCCAAGGCCCCGACATGTGATGCAGGCATGAGTTGCTGCGCTGATTGGACCCATTCGACAGCTCCTTGGTGAGTTCGTAGGTGAACTCCTCCACACAGTGGATGTCACATAAAAGAGGCTCGTTAGGCAGTGGATACGCTGCCTTTTACAGCAATGTGTGGGATGATGAAATGCAGTGAGAGAATGGGAGCCATATTCTATGAAGCGGTAAGGGGACTAAGGGGTAAACCTCGTCACTGATATAATCAAGTGAGAATATGCTGGCCATGAATCCGGGGGGAGATGCGGCAGAGTGGATCAAGTATTTGGAGTGTTAGTGGTCATGATATGACGAGGACTGCTGTGAATGTGGGTCATAGTGGGAGATAAACAGATGGTTCAACACTTGAGGCGGCAGAGAGCGGAACTCCAGTGCCAAGCGAAAACATAGATCACGTGGACACCACCGGTCCATGCACCCGTCAGCCCGGCCCGGGGGAGGTTGGTAAGAGGTCGTGAGAGGCTCCTTTCAAGCTTTCGAGCCATGAATAATGTCGAGAAATTAAAACGAGAAATTAAAATACCAGCTCATCCTTTCCATACACACTCGGTCTCATCACCCCCCGCATTCTTCTCAGCCTCCAAACCCTACATCTTCCTTCAGCGTGAGCGGACGTCCCACCACAAGGTCCACAACGCCTGCCACCTTGTTAACTGACCCATGCAGTGTGCTACGCCAGCCTGCAAGGGACTGATAGTTCCTCACGAAGTTGTGCTTGTAGCTCCATATATGCGGTCTATGCTCCTTATGGCGCCAGAAGGTGGTTATAGCACGTGCAAAGTGTCTATAAGCAGCATTTCCAAATTTATGGCATCGAGCAGCGTTCCGAGCTGTGGTAAGAGTGTTGACATAGGAGAAAGCTTCGAGGTCTAGGCAGAGCGAGGTGAGTTGCTTGTCGACTGTGGCCTTGAAATGTGAACCTGCTCTCATAGCAGTGTTCTTGCTGGTATTCACGAATGACCCCCACCTCGTTTCATGTCCGACGGCCTCGCTCTGCCAGGGCTTCCAAAATGAAGGTTTCAACATCCCTCACAGTCGGAAGGAAAAAATGCACGTATACATTTACGTACCGCAGACGTTCGAACAACGGGCATCGAGGGTTGAGGTTGTACTTCCACCCTCTTCGACGCCACTCTACTCGCGCAGGTATTCCCTCGCACGCATCTTACCTGCTAAAAAGACACCTTAACCCAATGTTTTCTACCTTTAAATCGTGCGTACATGTATGATGCATCCATATGTAATTAAGTCATCTTGCAATCTCGACCGATTTTCCACCCCGTGTAGCTGTTGGTACAGTCAACGATCTGCCCATACGACACAACTCGACCCACATATTATCCTTTGTTCCTGATTTCAGCCACATAGCTGACTTTTCGCGTGCGGCACCTGAGTCCCTCGTTCATTTTGGTCTGTTGGCTCACATCTGGGCCCTCAACTAGGAGGGTGTTGTGCGATACTGAACAGCCTGACACCTGCGCTTGTATGTGGATTGGATTCTACTTCGCGCCCATTGTCTGCCGACGGCGGTGTAATCATATTTAGTTAGACACGACGGCCGATTCATTATAGTAATAAAATGATCTTGTGGGCGGATACCGACTTTCCGATTGATTCTCAGCATAGCAACATCTTGTGATACAAAAATGCAAGACAATACTACCGAAGTACTCGCAACTTCTATACCAACAGATCTACCAGTATCAAGGTTAACAGGGAAGCGAAATCGGTGGGTTCATTATGGTCAGAATTACGCACGGGAGTTAGAAAGCAACGAGAGGAACGGAGTACACTATACAAGGAAAACAGAAATTAAATGAGACAAAGAAAACGCTAATGTGATCCGTCCTCGGTCCACGGGATATAAGGAAACGCCCAAGCAACCATCCCAGAGCTCCCCTCAAGTCGCGTGCCAGCAAGAAACAGTCCTCACCAGCATGTGTACAGCGCCACTGCATGATACCGTCGCGAGCACAGGTGGGATGTCCGTGCCGGTGCAGCATGTGCTGAGAGTGGTAGAGTCCGTCGGCCGTGCGTACACGTCGGGATCCAGGGGAGCGTCGAGGCGGCGATAGGAACAGCGAGTCCGCCATCGCTCGTCGTCGCGGTCTTGTCGTTCTCCCGTCCAGCCCGTCCAAACGAGTCCAGCAGCAGGCCCTGCGATAATGACTTGCGCAACTGTGTCGACACAGAATGCCGCCCCGGAAATGGGAGATGCGTGTGCGAAGTCGCAATTTCCGATAGGTTACAACATCCGGACGGGGACAGAGCAGAACGAGTCGAATTGAATGCGAGATTTCTGTCGATGGTGGATCCATGACGGAGCGCAGAGGAACCCGGGTTCGAATTCGGGTTCTTATGTGTCAGAGACGCAGATCTCGAAAATACTGACGTCTCTGCCGGCAACGTGTATGATGACTGAAGCAACCCGATGATCGCGTTTACCGCGCAGAAGATAGGCGGACTTTGGCAGCGTTGTGTTGAAGCAGTGAAAATTCATGATAGAGGCTCCATCACATGTAGAATCTCGATGAAAAGCATTGGCCGTTCGATGGTGTCGAGAAGCGTATGGAGACGCAGTAAGAGTTGCTTGCGTACGGTGTTTCCAGGTCCACACACTGCGAGCTGAGCCGCTTGTCGACGATGGGCGTGAACTTCTGAAGCGTCGAATGACACAGTGGTCACATCCTGTCCGAGGCCAATCACTGGCACACGTCCGAACCCCTTTGCCCTGACATATTATGCAGGCATGAGTGCCTACAATGATTAGACCCATTCAACGGTCTCCTTGGCGAATTCGCAGATAAACTCGTACACACAGTAGATGCCATGGATGCGAGTGGTTCCTTGGGCAGTTGCAGGAGTGAATATGTCTATAGGATGATGGAATCTGGTGAGAGAATTGAGGCCGTATTTGATCAAGTGGTGAGGCGTAAAGCTTGTCGCTGGAACAGTGATATAATTACGAAAGTACATGGTGGCCATGAAAAATTGGGGGATATGGCCAATTGGGTTCATGGCAAATGCTGAGGCACATGCTTGGCGTCGCAGCCTGATCTTTGGAATGTTTGTGGTCATGATGGGGCAAGAACTGGTGTGAATGTGGGTCATTGTAGGAGATAAACAGGTAGCACAAGACATACAGTCTTCAGAATATCATAGGCGGTGTGCCCGCCCCCTATGGCGCCATTACATCACCCACCGCAAATAACCCCGTGCTTCCAACCGACCAACCCTTCTAGGTTTCACAAGATGTCTTGCTGCGTATCGTTGCTCGATGAATCGCCTAAATTGATATCTTCCAGGAAATCGAAGCTCCTTCAGGTTTGGCAAGATGTCCAGAGTCATTTCTCCATTCTCAGAAGGTAGAGAACGTTCAAGTTCCTCGACGAACTCATTTTGCACTTCAAGGATCTTCAGATTGTTGAAAGGTCTGAGGAGATCGCGCCACTGTGTACGGTCCACCTCGGTGTGCCACTCTGGCGATTCTGTGGTGAAATTCTCGTGACAAAGGGTGAGCTCTTCAACAATGGAAAGTGCTGGCCCGAGCCCACTGAGAATCTGCTCTGCGGACGATACCTGCCAGTCGAGGTGTGCGCACTTGATCTGCATGAAAAAGGGGCCATGTGTCTCCAGGGAGTTTTTCATACAAAATCTATCGCTAGTGAAGTTGAGCCGAATAGCGCTTAATTCAAAGTTCTGTGATGTGCGTATGAACTCCGAGAGGCGTGGAATCGCGAAATCGAGCTGATTGAAAAAAAAGGGTTCGAATTCGCTGAGGAGAGGGGCGCGGATGCGAGCAAGAAGGCCTTCCAAGTAAGCACTCCAACCCCGGAAGAAAAGCACGCGAAGGTTTGGAAGTGTGATGTCGGTCATGATGGATGCGCTTGACAGTTGAGGATCAATATTACGCCTAGGGATAGGGGAACGAAAACGGATGATCAATTTCTCCAGCTGGGGCATGAGTGAAAGTCGTGCGAGTAAATGACTTGGGGGAAAGTACGCAGATGATGGGATATTGTCAAGCTCGAGAGTGACAAGGCCCACTGTAGTCATGAGCAATGGAGATCCTATCGGGAGAGCAACTTTCCCTAGTGCGAAGTCGCGAAGAAGTGGAGCTTGAAATGTGCTCGGAAGGACCGATCTTGCATCGTCGTCGGTTTGAGATATGATATACATTCGTTCCAGAAGTGGGAATGGCCCATCCATGACCGAGATGATGCTCTGCGAACTTGAGGTCGCTAACAAAAGGCTAATATTTTGCACACGGTCACGGTGCTGGAGGGCAAACCGGATGCCCCCCTCGTCTTCCGTAGTTGTCTTCCGATCCTTGTAGTAATAATAGATGGTGAGTGGTAGAGGGGGCGAGTGTATGAGCATGTCAGCTACTGATGTCCCATAGGTGCAAAAAAGGTGAAGATCGAGCCTCGATGGTGACGCAAATATGATGGACCGCCACTGGCGGCAGACCTGTGCCACCTTGTACCACCAACGTTGGCGATACCAGTGAAGCGCAATACCAAACTGCTCCCCCGGGCTTTCATCTGGATTGTCTAGTCGAAGGAGATAGAATATGTTGAGAAGTATGTCATCATTGAGGGTATAGACAGGTGACTGTCGTCTCTTGTTTGTGGGCTCTATTGATTCGTGAGTTGGTGGACGGAACAGTGACGACAACTGTTGGACACACTTGACAGACGTTGGCTGAGACTTCCAATAAGGGGAAGACAAATAGTGGCAGACCTTGGCATGTCAGGAATGTGAGTAACGATAAGGATGTGGTTGAAGATTGAAGGAGGCCTTGAGGCCGTTACGTCTGCCTCGCGCTCAGTGCGTGGTGTGTATTGCCTATTGCGGTGCTGAACTCTCCCAGAAATGGGACGTCGGCGCCTGAGCCCAGCGGCACAGACTCGGGACTCGGAAGAGAGCGACTTAGATCGGTTCCGCCGTAAATGGCATTATTTTCCCATGCAGGCAGGAAGAAACCAGAAATGGTCCCATTTGCCGTGGAAGATCGGTTCTACCGTATATGGCATACACAGCCTCCTTCACTTGTGCTAACCGCTTCAATGAAAGGTGACCAAATCAGCAGAACGCACTGAACGCGCAATAGCTGCGGGATGATTGTGTGATTTTGTAAGAAGAGGATGAGTTGCTTGCCACCTGCCCCGCCCTGCCCTGGGATCCTCTTCATGGTGCGTTTGTAACACTTGTAAGTTATTAGTACTAGGGGCATAAGGCGGGTCATAAACTGACACGTGATTTTGTATGGAGACTCTACTTCGCGTTCAATGTCCAGAAATTATCCTTACTTAGACAATATGGCCGAGGGCGGAACAACAAAAAACGAAAAACGAATAAAGTGATTGTGTGGGCGCACGCCGACTTCCCGATCCACTCTCGACCGCCTCTGGCCTTAGCAACATCTTATGATACAAAAAGGGTAAGATAACTACAAATGTACTCGCAACTTCTATACCAATGGAGATACTGGTATCCAGGTCAGCAGGGTGAGTGGGATCGGTGGGTTTCAGCTATTACGCACGGGGTGGGGGGGGTGAGAAACCAAAGAGATGAAGAGCGTGCACTATACCATGAAAGCAGAAAATTAAAGGAAGCAAAAAAAACTCAAAGCTAAGTAAGGTGGTCCATCCTCAGTCCACAGGATATAAGAAACTCGCAAGTAACCATCCCAGAGCTCCCCTCGAATCGCGCGCGAGTAATAAACAGTCCTCACCCTCGTCTACAAACAACGGCAAGTCCCGGTGGCGCGAAGGGTGCCCTGCCTCCTTCAAAACATCGTACACCTCATCCAGGTATAGCTTGAAGAACGGGAGGCCATAATATTGCACGCCATCAGGCGGGTCGCATTCGTGGATTACCCGACATGCGTATAGCGATGGCGCGTGGTACCATCGTGAGCTCACCGTCAACTGAGGCGGGGGTGGCACAGGTGGATGTGCGTGCCGGTGCAACGTGGGTTGAGAGTGGTTAAATCCGTCGGTCGTGCGCGTTCGTCGGGCTCCGGGAGAACGCCGAGGTAGCGATGGGAGCAGCGAGTCCACAATCGTGTGCTTGACCGTCGTGTTACCGCGGGAGCGGTCGTCTTCCTGCCCTTTGTCCTTCTCCCGCCCATCTTGTCCAAATGATTCCAGTAGCCGGCCCTGTGATGATGATTTGCGCAGGGGCGTCGACACAGACCCCCGCCGTGGCAATGGGAGATGTGTCTGCGATGACGAAATTTCCGATAAATCACCATGTTGATGCCCATGCCCGGACGAGAACCGAGCGGAACGAATCGAGTGCAGACTTTCCGATGATGGTGGACGCATGAGGCGGCGCATAGAGGAATTTGAGTTGGAGCTGAGTTTCTTGCGCGCCGGGGAAGTAGACTCTGACAGCACTGACGTCTCCACCGGGAACATGTATGGTGGTTCAAGCGAACCCATGATTGCGTTGGCTGCACCGACCCGCGTGGCTGTCGGGGAGGGCGTTGTGGGGCGAGATTGCTTCGACCGGGGTGTAGTTCTCTCTGGGTGAATGATGTTGAGTGTCGAAAGGTCACGTGCCGCCTCCTCCCAGCGACTTCTCCATACGCGTTCAGTCTCCTCACTTCCCGCATTCATCTCGCCCTCAACGCGTAACGCGTCCCACAGCTCACTCCATCGCGTGCGAACGTCCCGCCATAGCCGCGCTTGCCACCTTGCTAACTGTCCCACGCAAAATGCCACGCCAGTCTGCAGGAGACCGAGGTAGGCAGGTAGCTCAGTGCGAAGCTGTGTACGTAGCGCAATGTAGGCAATGGATGCTTCTTGTAGTGCGGAAGGTGGGCGGCCCTTGGCAGCGTTGTATTGAAGCAGCGCAAAGTGATGAGGCTCCAATGCGTGCAAGGTGTCGATGAGTAGCATTGGCCGTTTCATAGTATCAAGCAGCGTACGAAGATGAGGTAAAAGCTGCTCGCGTACGAGAGCTTCGAGATCCACGCAGAGCGAAGCGAGTTGCTTGTCGACTACAGCCATGAAAGCGTCGAATGCCTCGGATGTTATATCTGGTCCGAGGCCGATCACACGTCCGAACCCCTCGGCCCAGACACGCAACGCGGACATGAGAACCTGAACGGATTGTACCCATTCGAGGGTCTCCTTGGCGAATTGTTGGATAAACTCGTCCGAACGGTGGATATCGCGCTCCATTTGGGCGAAGCGTTCAGCTTCTTCACTGTCGGCTCGAGATATACTTCTAGGTGTGGTAGCGCCGCGCACCTCGACGACAATTCCAAGGGCCTTCTTCTTAAGGAAGCTGCTGGTTTTCCGGCGGCTAAAATGTCTTTGACGATTTCGCGCCGTCGTTGCCCTTCATTAATAGAATGCGAGACGTCCTCAATCATGGCCTTGGCTCGACGAAGGTTCTCCTTGTCGGGATGAGAATCGGGTGTCTCTACAATGATAGCCTGCAGTAATAGTGCATACTTGAGAATGCGTTGCACTGGCTTGATGAGGAGTGAAGGAAGGTCCCACGCGTGTGAGTGCTGTTGGGCAAGGGTGCGCGTTTTCGCATGGTACGCGGTAAGCGCGGGGGTTTGGGGAAGCACATTAAGGTGGGCGATGGCAGCTGGGTGATGGGTGATGTAATGCATATATAGTGGCTCCAAATGGGGAATCTTTTATGTATTAACTGAGCGGTAGTAGAGGGCACCACGAAAAACGCCACGTACCGTATCAATGAAGAGCGCACCAACCTCGCCCCCTCCGATCGGGACGACACTACCCAGAGCGGCTTCGAGACGGTTGACGAATTGATCCGCGAATTCAGCGATGTCGGAAATGTTGCTGAAGATAGTGCCAGTATCTTCGGGTGTCATAGGGGGTCCGAGTAAGGTAATGGACGATGCGGAAGCGTTAGAAAGAGTGTGGGTGGAAGAGGAGGATGAATGAGGGGGGGTGGGGAGTGGGGCATCATGGCCTGGGATGGGGGCGTAGGTGACGTTAGCTGGAGATGTAACGAGGGACACCAGTATATGATACATACCGAGGGCAACGGGGAGATGGACGTTGCGAATTAGGGCGAGGTCGGAGGCGTAAGCGCGCTCGGATTCAATGAGTTCAAGGAGAGCATGGTTACGCTTGGTGAGATCGGTGGAGAGGATCTTAGGGGGGAGAATGGCGGAAGGCGGTGGAGAATCTACTGTGTCGCGGAGAGAAGTGCTGTCTGGAGTGCTGTCTTCGGTTGGGGTTGAAGAGGAGGTATCGGTGGAGGGGGTAATGGGGAGGCGTTTGTCGGGAGACGGTGCGGGGTATAGCGAGGAAAGGAGGGGACCTTGACTTTTCACTGAGGAAGCCACCATCGATGACGATATTCGCGGAGGATAAATTGCCGACGAGTGTATCAATGGAGAAAGAGGATGAGGAGCTCATTCGCAACATTGGAGAGGGCATATTGGCGAGTTTAGTGTGGGAGTCAGATGAAGGCCGCAGGATGCGAGCTTGTGGACGGACTCGGAGCGGAGAGCGAGCAGGTAACGGAGGTGACTGCTTTGAAGACTCAAGTGACCTTGGATTGAGATTCTGTCTGTGTCCGTTTCTTATTCCATGACTGTTCTGTCTTCACGCCGCACACCGAATAGAACTCAGTGTCGCCCTTGCCTTCTCTCCGATAGTGCGCAGACAACTCTGCAAGCAAACGGCCAGACATGTGAGCTATGAGCCTAGCAGTATGTTGAGACACAAATTGGCAAGACAGCTACAGATGTACTCGCAACTTCTATACCAGCATAGTGTGTAATGGTATCCAGGTAATTAGGGGAGTAAAATGGGAGGGTTTAAATATTGTCAGCATTACGCACGGGAGGGTTACAAGGCAGAGAGAAGAATAGTATACAAGGAAAGCAGAAATTACAGGAGCAAAAACAAGACAACTAAGTTAGTCCGTTGTGAGTCCACCAGCTACAAGAAACTCGCAAGTAACCATCCTAGCACTCTCAGGTCCCGCGCGAGCAATATACAACCCTCCCCCTTTTATACGAGCAGTGGCGAGGCCCGGTGGCATGACGTCTGCCTCCTTCACATGTCATATACCACCCGGCATGCGTATACAGCTTGGGTATAGTACCACCACCAGCTCACCGTGAACTGAGGCAGGGTTCGGCACAGGAGGAAGGGGTGTGTCAGTACTGTGTGTATTGAGAGTGATGGAGTTCGTTAGTTGCGCACACGTCGGGGATCCGGCAGAGCTCCGATGCATGACAGAAGTAGCAAATCTACAATCGGGACCTGACGTGTAACTCATCTTCGGGATCGTTGTCGCGTCACAGACGGCGGCCGCAGCAACAGAAGATGTCAGTGTGAAAACGCAGTTTCCAGTATGTCACCATAATACCCATGCCTAGACGAGGGCAGAGCGAAGCGAATCAAAATTATGTTTTCTGTCGATGTGGACGCATGAGGCGGCTGGGAGAGCGGAACTCGGACTCCACCTAATATAAGCGAAACCATGGATCACGTGGGTCCCATCAGCCGGGGGCTTGGTTCTCGGTAACGCGGTCACAGAGGCTCCGCCTCACTGCCCACATTTTTCTCAGCCTCGATACATAACCTATCTCCACATTTTCTTCAGCGTGAGCGGACGTCCCACCACATATCGCCTGCCACCTTGTTAACTGGCCCATGCAATGTGCTACGCCAGCCTGTAAGGGACTGGTAGTTCCTCACAAAGCCGTGCTTGTAGCACCATATATGCGATCTATGCCCCTCATGGCGCCAGAAGGTGGCAGAGTTGTGTTGAAGCAGTGCACATGGTGACGTTCCAGCGCATGCAGAGTGTCTATGAGCGGCATTGGCAGTTTTATGGTATCGAGCAGCGTTCGGAGCTATGGAAGGAGTGTTGACATAGGAGAAAGCCTCGAGGTCCAGGCAGAGCGAGGTGAGTTGCTTGTCGACTGTGGCATTGAGATGTGAACCTACTCTCATATGAGCGTTCTTCACGAATGAGCCCTTCCTCGTTTCATGTCCGACGGCTTCGCTCTGCCAGTGCTTCCAAAATGAAGGCTTCAACATCCTCTCACAGTTGGCAGGAAAAAATATACGTATGCATTTGCGTACCGCAGACGTTCCAATCACGAGCATCGAGGGTTGAGGTTGTGCTTACTTCCACGGTGGAAGTAAGCACTAGAACTCGCGCAGGTATTGCCTCGCACGCGTCTTGCCTGCTAAACAGGCACTTTTAATCAGCGCTTTTTACTTTTTAATCGTGCGTACGTGCATGCATATGCAATTCAGTCACCTTGCAAGTTCGACCGATTTGCACCCCGTGTAGCTGTTGGCGCAGTCAGCGATCTGCCCATACGACCCAACCCGACCCACATTTTATCCGTTGTTCCTGATTTCAGCCACAGAGCTGACTCTTGGCGTGCCGCACCTGTATCCCTCGTTCATTTTGGTCTGTTGGCTCACTTTCTGGGCCCTCAAGTAGGAGGCGCTGTGCGATGCTGATGTGGGTGCAGAGAATCGGCAGCAAGCTACGGTTGATTGTTGCGATTTCATGAGAGGGGAGGGATTGCTCGCCACCTGCCCTTGGAGTCTCTTGATGATGCGTTGGCAAATTATTGGCAAGTTACTAGTGCATAAGACGAGTGATAGGCTGACACCTGCGCTTGTATGTAGATTCTACTTCGCGTCCATTATCTGCCGACGGCGGTGTAATCATCTTTAGTACACAACGACCGATTCATTACAGTAATAAAGTGATTTTGTTGGGCGGACACCGACTTTCCGATTGATTCTCAGCATAGCTACATCTTGTGATACAAAAAGGCAAGACAATAAATACGAAGTACTCGCAACTTCGATACCAACAGAGATACCGGTATCAAGGTTAACAGGGAAGCGAAATCGGTGGGTTTCAATTATGGTCAGAATTACGCACAGGAGTTAGAAAGCAACGAGAGGAACGGAGTACACTATACAAGGAAAACAGAAATTAAACGAGACAAAGAAAACGCTAAGGCGGTCCGTCCTCAGTCCACGGGATATAAGGAAACGCCCAAGTAACCATCCCAGAGCTCCCCTCGAGTCGTGCGCCAGCAATAAACAGTCCTCACCAGGCCTGTGTACAGCGCCACTGCATGATATCATCGCGAGCACAGGGGATGTCCGTGCCGGTGTAGCGTGTACTGAGAGTGGTGGAGTCCGCGGTCGTGCGTATACGTCGGGATCCAGGGGAGCGTCGAAGCGGCGATAGGAACAGCGAGTCCGCCGTGTCGCTCGTCGTCACGGTCTTGTCGTTCTTCCGTCCAGCCCGTCCAAACGAGTCCAGCAGCAGGCCCTGCGATAATGACTTGCGCAACTGTGTCGACACAGAATGCCTCCCCGGAAATGGGAGGTGCGTGTGCGAAGACGCAATTTCCGATAGGTTACAACATCCGGACAGGGACAGAGCGGAACGAGTCGAATTGAATGCGAGATTTCCGTCGATGGTGGATCCATGACGGAGCGCACAGGAACCCGGGTTCGAATTCGGATTCTTAGGTGTCAGAGACACAGATCCCGAAAATACGGACGTCTCTGCCGGCAACGCGTATGATGACTGAAGCGACCCGATGGTCGCGTTTACAGCGCAGAAGATGGGCAGACTTTGGCAGCGTTGTGTTGAAGCAGTGAAAATTCATCATAGAGGCTCCATCACGTGTGGAGTCTCGATGAAAAGCATTGGCCGTTCGATGGTGTCGAGAAGCGTACGGAGACGCAGTAAGAGTTACTTGCGTACGAGTGTTTCCAGGTCCACACACGGCGAGCTGAGTCGCTTGTCGACGATGGCCGTGAACTTCTGAAGCGTCGAATGACACAATGGTCACATCCTGTCCGAGGCCAATCATTGGCACACGTCCGAAACCTTCGGCCCCGACATTTTATGCAAGCATGAGTGACTACAATGATTGGTCCAATTCGACGGCCTTCGTGGCGAATTCGCAGATAAACTCGTCCACACAGTGGATGCCATGGATGCGAGTGGCTCCTTGGGCAGTTGCAGGAGTGAATACGTCTATAGGATGATGGAATCTGGTGAGAGAATTGATGCCGTATTTGATCAAGTGGTGAGGGGTAAAGCTTGTCGCTGGAACAGTGATAGAATTACGAAAGTACATGCTGGCCATGAAAAATTGGGGGATATGGCTAATTGGGTTCACGGCAAATGCTGAAGCACATGCTTGGCGTCGCAGCCTGATCTTTGGAATGTTTGTGGTCATGATGGGGCAAGAACTGGTGTGAATGGGGGTCATTGTAGGAGATAAACAGGTAGCACAAGACATACAATCTTCAGACTATCCGAGTAGTAGGCGGCGTATCCACGGCGACGTCCATTCATTCTCCCACCGCAAATAACGCTGTACTTCTGAACTACCAACCCTTCTAGCATTCACAGGATGTCCTGCTGCCTGTCGTTGTTCGATAAATCGTCTACATGCAGCCTCATTCTTGCTTCCTTCAAGAAATCGAAACTCCTCAAGGTTTGGCAAGATGTCCAGAGCCATTTCTTCATTCTCAGAAGGTAGAGAACGTCCAAGTTCCTCGATGAACTCGTTTTGCACTCCAAGGATCTTCAGATTGCTGAAAGGTCTGAGGAGATCGCGCCACTGTGTACGGTCGACCTCGGTGTGCCACTCTGGCGATTTCGTGGTGTAGTTCACGTGACAAAGGGTGAGCTCTTCAACAATGGAGAGTACTGGCTCAAGCCCTCTGAGAATCTGCTCTGCGGACGATACCTGCCAGTCGAGATGTCCGCACATTATCTGCATGAAAAAGGGGCTATGTTCCTCTAGGGAGGCATTTTTCATACAAAACCTGTCGCTGCAGAAGTTAAGCCGAATCGCGCTTAAGTCAAAGTGCTGTGATGTGCGCATGAACTCCGAGAGATGTGGAATCGCGAAAGTGAGCTGATTGAAAAAACCGATTTGGAAACAGCTGAGGAGAGGGGCGCGGATGCGAGCAAGAAGGCCTTCCAAGTAAGCACTCCAACCTTGGAAGAGAAAGGTGCCAAGGTTTGGGAGTGTGACGTCGGTCATGACAGTTGCGCTTGACAGTTGGGGCTCGATATTACGGCTAGGGATAGGGGAACGAAACCGGATGACCAGTTTCTCCAGCTGGGGCATGAGTGAAAGTCGTGCGAGTAAATGACTTGGGGGAAAGTACGCAGATGATGGTATTTTAACAAGCGTGAGAGTGACAAGGCCCACTGTAGTCATGAGCAATGGAGATCCTATCGGTAGAGCAACTGTCGTTAGTGAGAAGTTGCGTAGAAGTGGAGCTTGAAATGTGCTCGGAAGGACCAGATTTGCGTCGTCGCGGGGTTGAGGTGTGATATACATTCGTTCCAGAAGTGGGAATGGCCCAACCATGACTGAGATGATGTTCTGCAAACTTGAGGTCGCTGACGAAAGGCCAATATGTTGCACACGGTCACGGTGCTGGAGGGCAAACCGGATGCCCTCCTCGTCTTCCGTAGTTGTCTTCCGATCCTTGTAGTAATAATAGATGGTGAGTGGTAGAGGGGGCGAGTGTATGAGCATGTCAGCTACTGGTGTCCCATAGGTGCACAAAAGGTGAAGATCGAGCCTGGATGGTGACGCAAATATGATGGACCGCCACTGTCGGCAGACCTGCGCCACCTTGTACCACCAAAGTTGGCGATACCAATGAAGCTCAACAAACACGTCCTCCACCTCATCTCGGTCTTGATTGCCTAGTCGAAGGAGATAGAATATGTTGAGAAGTATGTCATCATTGAGGGTATAGACAGGTGACTGCTGTCTCTTGTTTGTGGGCTCTATTGATTCGTGAGTTGGTGGACGGAACAGTGGCGGCAGCTGTTGGACACTTGATGGACGTTGGCCGAGCCTTCCAATGAAGGGAAGACAAATAGTGGTAGACCAGCAAGTTGGCATGTCAGGAATGTGAGCAACGACGAGGATGTGGTTGAAGATTGAAGGAGGCCTTGAGGCCTTTAGGTCTGCCTCGTGCTCAGTGCGTGGTGTGTATTTGCCTATGGCGGTGCTGAACTCTCCCAGAAATGGGAGACGTCGGCGCCTGAGACCAGCGGCACAGACTTGGAAGAGGGCGACTTGGCGGTCTTTAGATCGGTTCCGCCGTAATTGGCATTATCTTCCCGTGCAGACAGTAGAAACCAGAAATTGTCCCGTTTGCCGTAGAAGATCGGTTCTACCGTATATGGCAATACTCTCCCGTGCTAACACGTGACACAGCCTCCGTCACTTGTGCTAACCGCTTCAATGAAAGGTGACCAAATCAGCAGAACGCACTGAACGCGCAATCGGCAGCTGCGGGATGATTGTGTGATTTTTTAAGAAGAGGATGAGTTGCTTGCCACCTGCACCTGCTCGGCCCTGGGATCCTCGTCATGATGCGTTTGTAACACTTATAAGTTATTAGTACTTGTGGCATAAGGCGGGTCATAAACTGAGACGTGATCTTGCATGGAGACTCTACTTCGCGTTCAATGTCCAGAAATTATCCTTACTTAGACAATATGGCCGAGCTAGGCGGAACAACGAAAATCGAAAATCGAATAAAGTGATTGTGTGGGCGCACGCCGACTTCCCGATCCACTCTCGACCGCCACTGGCCTTAGCAACGTCTTATGATACAAAAAGGGTAAGATAACTACAAATGTACTCGCAACTTCTATACCAACGGAGACACTGGTATCCAGGTCAGCAGGGGGATGGGCTTCAGCTATTACGCACGGGGGGTGAGAAACCAAAGAGAGGAAGAGCGTGCACTATACCATGAAAGCAGAAAATTAAAGGAAGCAAAAAAACTCAAAGCTAAGTAAGGTGGTCCATCCTCAGTCCACAGGATATAAGAAACTCGCAAGTAGCCATCCCAGAGCTCCCCTCGAATCCCGTGCGAGCAATAAACAGTCCTCACCCTCGTCTACGAACAATGGCAAGTCCCGGTGGCGCGAAGGGTGCCCTGCCTCCTTCAAAACATCATACACCTCATCCAGGTATAGTTTGAAGAACGGGAGGCCATAATATTGCACACAGCAGCACACTATCAGGCGGGTCGCATTCGCGGATTACCCGGCATGCGTATAGCGCTGGCGCATGGTACCATCGTGAGCTCACTGTCAACTGGGGCGGAGGTGGCACAGGTGGATGTGCGTGCCGGTGTAGCGTGGGTTGAGAGTGGTGGAATCCGTCGGTCGTGCGCGTTCGTCGGGCTCCGGGAGAACACCGAGGTATCGATGGGAGCAGTGAGTCCACAATCGTGTGCTTGACCGTCGTGTTACCGCGGGAGCGCTCGTCTTCCTGCCCTTTGTCCTTCTCCCGCCCATCGCGTCCAAATGACTCCAGCAGCCGGCCCTGTGATGATGACTTGCGCAGGGGCGTCGACACAGACCCCCGCCGTGGCAATGGGAGATGTGTCTGCGATGACGTAAATCGCTATGATGATGCCCATGCCCGGACGAGAGCCGAGCGGAGCGAATCGAGTGCAGACTTTCCGATGATGGTGGACGCATGAGGCGGCGCATAGAGGAATTTGAGTTGGGGCTGAGTTTCTTGCGCGCCGTGGATGCAGATTCCGACAGCATTGACGTCTCTGCCGGGAACATCATGTATGGTGGTTCAAGCGAACCCATGATTGCGTTGACTGCTCCGACCCGCGTGGCTGTCGGGGAGGGCGTGTGGGGCGAGATTGCTTCGACCGGGGTGTAGTTCTCTCTGGGTGAATGATGTTCAGTGTCGAAAGGTCACGTGCTACCTCCCAGCGACTTCTACATACGCGTTCAGTCTCCTCACTTCCCGCATTCATCTCGCCCTCAACGCGTAACACGTCCCACAGCTCACTCCATCGCGTGCGAACGTCCCGCCATAGCCTCGCCTGCCACCTTGCTAATTGTCCCACGCAAAATGCCACGCCGGTCTGCAGGTAGCTCAGTGCGAAGCTGTGTACGTAGCGCAATGTAGGCAATCGATGCTTCTTGTAGTGCGGAAGGTGGGCAGCCCTTGGCAGCGTTGTATTGAACCAGCGCAAAGTTGTGAGGCTCCAATGCGTGTAGGGTGTCGATGAGTAGCATTGGCCGTTTGATAGTATCAAGCAGCGTACGAAGATGAGGTAAAAGCTGCTCGCGTACGAGAGCTTCGAGATCCACGCAGAGAGAGGTGAGTTGCTTGTCGACTACGGCCATGAAAGCGTCGAATGCCTCGGATGTTACATCTGGTCCGAGGCCGATCACACGTCCGAACCCCTCTCGGTCCTGACACGCAACGCGGACATGAGAACCTGAACGGATTGCACCTATTCGAGGGTCTCCTTGGCGAATTGTTGGATAAACTCGTCCGAGCGGTGGATATCGCGCTCCATTTGGGCGAAGCGTTCGGCTTCTTCACTGTCGGCTCGAGATATGCTTCTAGGTGTGGTAGCGCCGCGCACCCGGACGACAATTCCAAGGCCCTTCTTCTTGAGGAATTCTGCTGGTTTTCCGGCGGCTAAAATGTCTTTGACGATTTCGCGCCGTCGTTGCCCTTCATTAATAGAATGCGAGACGTCCTCAATCATGGCCTTGGCTCGACGAAGGTTCTCCTTGTCGGGATGAGAATCGGGTGTTTCTACAATGGTGGCAAGCAGTAATAGTGCATACTTGAGAATGCGTTGCACTGGCTTGATGAGGAGTGAAGGAAGGTCCGTCGCGTGTGAGAGCTGCTGGGCAAGGGTGCGCGTTGTTGCATGGTACGCGGCAAGCGCGGGGGTTTGGGGAAGCACATTAAGGTGGGCGAGGGCAGCTGGGTGATGGTGATGTAACGCATATATAATGGCTCCAAATGGGGAATCTTTTATGTATTAGGTGAGCGGTAGTAGAGGGCACCACGAAAAACGCCGCGTACCGTATCAATGAAGAGCGCACCAACACTATCCCCGCCCTCTCCGGTGGGGACGACACTACTCAGAGCGGATTCGAGACAATTGACGAATTGATCGACAAATCCAGCCATGTCGGAAATGTTGCTGAAGATAGTCCCGGTATCTTCGGGTGTCATAGGGGGTCCGAGTAAAGTAATGGACGGAAGCGTTAGAAAGAGTGTGGGTGGAAGAGGAGGAAAGAGGGGGGTAGGGATTGGGGGATCATGGCCTGGGATGGGGGCGTAGGTGACGCTAGCGGGAGATGTAACGAGGGACACCGAGTATATGAGACATACCGAAGGCAACGGGGAGATGGACGTCGCGAATTAGGGCGAGGTCGGAGGCGTAAGCACGCTCGGATTCAATGAGTTCAAGGAGAGCATAATTACACTTGGTGAGACCGGTGGAGAGGATTTTACGGGGGATAATGGCGGAAGGCGGTGGAGAATCTACTGTGTCGCGGAGAGAAGTGCTATCTGGAGTGCCGTCTTCGGTTGAGGTTGGAGAGGAGGTAGCGGTGGAGGGGGTAATGGGGAGGGGTTTGTCGGGAGACGGTGCGGGGTATAGCGAGGAAAGGAGGGGACCTTGACTTTTCACTGAGGAAGCCACCATCGATGACGATATTCGCG
>QFDX01003135.1:0-10624 GCA_003315875.1 Lactifluus piperatus | reverse complement strand
CATGACGCACGGCACGGCCGACGTGTCAAAGTAGTGTAAACGTAGATCGAGGCGCTAGAGGAGGCGAGGCGAGTAGCCACCCGCGTTGCCCCGCCACACCGTGGGAATTCAGACTTCGGACCTCGACTCGACTCGATGCCCAACTCGCACAGATTCGTGCAGAGTGCGATAAAAAACAAACAAAAACGCGAACAAGTATTTCACAAAGCGAAGAAGGAGAAAGGTCAAGCTAAACTCCACCGCCGACTTGAAATTGCAAAGCGCGAGGCAAACGATCCTAAAGCAAAAAAAGTATGCATAGCTGGAGTCTTTACTGCAACTCACTCACTCACTCGCATTCAATAGAAACGATTAGCAGAGAATGTCCCGCGCACACTCGAAAATACGCGCGAGTTTGATCCGTCCTTCTTGACCGCAGAGCCTCCTTCTACCGTTTCGCAAGACCCTTCCTCCTCAACTTCCACTGATGCACAGCAACAGCCTCCGTCAGAGGCTGCAGCCGACATCGCGTCGGACCCGTTTGCCTCCTACTTTTCTTCCACCGATGACCCGACTATCCCCCCAAAAGTGCTCATCACGACTTCACCCAAGGCCACGCGCGCAACGTACGAGTTTTGCGATGAGCTAGTTGGCATCTTTCCAGGAGCGGAATTCCACAAACGGCCGAAGACTCGGGGGTTTGAGATGGGAAAGATTGCGGTATGGGCAGCGGGGAGAGGGTTCAGCAATTTAGTGGTCGTGAACGAAAATATGAAGAAACCGAGTGCGTATATTTAGCCTTGTCTACCTTTACCACTCGACTGCACTGCCTTAACGCTGAACAGATGCAATAACGCTTGTACACTTGCCCGACGGGCCTACGGCATATTTTAGATTAACCTCAATTGAACTTACAAAAAAGATATTCGTACGTCTCTCCCGCTGTTTCCTGCCAGAGCGTACTGTTTCACTAACAATCTTGAGAGCAGGGTCACGCGCGAGCAACACCCCATCACCCAGAGCTTGTACTGAACAACTTTGTCACACGTCTCGGACATACCGTCGGGCGCATGTTCCAGACCTTTTTCCCGCCATTGCCAGAATTTCAAGGTCGACAAGTCGTCACCCTGCATAACCAGCGTGACTTTTTATTCTTTAGACGGCATCGGTAAGCGGCCACCGCGCATCTCGATTCTGCTCAATGTAATAAGGCTGACACGATGATGTCATCGAGGTACGCGTTTCGTTCGACGGAAAAGGTCGCATTACAAGAGATCGGCCCGCGGTTCACTCTCAAGCTACGGTCGTTGAAGAGAGGATTGCCAGCGGTCAATTATCTGGGAGACGCCCCGAAACCCTTAGAGTTTGATGATTTCAGCGAGCAGGAAGAAAAGGCAGACAGTGCCGCAGACGATCAGGGGGAGCTGGATGCTGAAGAGAAATCGGCCGAAACGGTAAGACCACCGAAGAAAGTGCCTCCCAAGGCGGACGAGTACCAATGGGTTTGGAAGGTGAGCCCGGCTGCGATTTGGAAAGTTGCGTTTTGTTGAATCCAGCCTCAACAGCCAGAGCTTGAGACATCGAGGCGTACATTTTTCCTTTGATGAAGACATTTGTAATTACATACACATGCGAGGGAATCTCTGGAGAGCACTGGGCAAGCGGCTCAAATGATCGCTTATCTACCGCGTCGTGTAAAGGCATCGTCCAGGCGTTCCTACTGGTGATAAGTTATATCCCTTCCCTAGTCATCGGATTCTCTGTTGGGAAGATTGGCGAGGCTTGACAACGGTTATCAGCGTACTTAAGTAAGGTTCGGCAGAAAGAATGCTTACCGTGCTCGTCACAGCGTCATTGGTTGGCAGAAGACGGCGAAGTTGATGCTGCTTGCTTCGGTGCTATCTCCCGTTCCGAACAGGGGAACCTGGCAAGGATGGAAATTGGAATTGCTCAATTAAACCATTGCAAACAAGCCTTTGCTCAATACCCAATCACCTTTTCAATGGCCTGACTAACCGCCCTTGCAAAGAGGAGACTGAAGTCGAACATTCCTCCTTCACACATTTTTGAGCAGGCACGGCATTTCATATCGTTAAACACAAAGGAACGACCTTTGATTGCTTCCACGCTTGGGCGATGTGCAAGAAGAAGAGCAGAACGATGCAGGTAGCTCCACAGAAACTGGGGAGCACTCCGGCCATGATGGATGTCCAAGATATCTCCTACGACGCACTCCTCACAGGGCAAATCTCTAGCCTTTACTGGCCCATACAGAACCAATTTATTGGCAGATGGGAACCAATCCCTCTTCAGCGTGACCGCGCTGGCAGCGACGCCGCATGAGCTGTGATATTTGATGAGCGCTTGGTACTCCTCCATCGTGATATAGTGCAAGATGTCGCATTTCAGTTCGGTGATCGAAATGTTCAAGCAGGATTGGGCGGCTTCTTTTGCGATATCCTTGTATTCGTATTTAACGGCGAGACAATAAGCGCTGACAGGATCACTCTTAGTGGCGCCAGTGAGGTAGTCGACCAACACCGGGCTCAACGCATCCACCTGATATTTGCGGTGAAATTCGAAGAGGCCAAGGGCGTCCTTCAACCCGACCAGCTTGGGGGATCGGATCGGATAGAGGTGACGCAGGGCTAAATCGACAACCTTGGAGTCTTCAGAAAGTTGCACAACAGGCGGTTCGGCGTTAACATCTTTGGATGTAGAAGAGGGGGGAGGGGAGGGTATACTGAACATGTCAGTGAAGATGGGAGAGGCCAGAGACAGAATGTTCTTGAAGACATGAAATTCCACATCGTCGTTCGACCGCAGGATGACGTCCGCCCGTGGATCATCGAAGGGAGCAGCTGCCATGGTATATTCAATGTCTTGAGACTCTGGATACACAGACATGGTGAATGGGAACTAACTGCCTAGTCCTAATCGATTAGAAAAATGAGGACAGGCTCTAGGACAGAGCACCGTGACCAACTTTGGTCACGGTGGTTGGCCTGGCTTGGCGGCGCCAATTATTATACTGTAATAATAATTTGAAACTCGCAAGGGGCGTGCCTCCCAAAATGACTGCTACTCATGGGCCCAATGGCAGTTAGTTGCTGCTCAAGGCAACACAACCACAGAACTTGAATAAGCTCGAATGTTGAACTAAGTTAACTCGAGTCATACGTACATCCTGGTGATATACCACCCACACCTTCGGACGGCGTCAAACTTCTGAATTGGTAGTAACTTGTTGCACCTGAGACATGTGTTCAAATAATAATAGACTTATAGACATTGTATTGATGTGATCCTGCTACTAGTACATCACATGTGGGAGTTGGCCACCTCAAGCAACCTGCACGGTCAATCTATATCAATAATGGCTTACCAAGAAACAAAACTGAATGATAGACAATCGGTTGTGACATTTGGACATATCCAGAGGTGGCACCTCTATATATCAACCTTATAATTATTAATAAACATTTTTGTCGGGTAATCACGATCAAATGGAACCTTTTTTCGATTGTAATGTGATCGTGAGTTGTAAACACTATTAGATTATGGCTTGGTGGTTATCTAAATTATAATGGTATTATAAGGCCACCACCTTTCCGAAATTTGCTACATAAATAATAATAAGGCACTTCCTAGATAAAAGAGCCAGTTCACCCTGTGATTGAGCTCGTTGTCCACGCGTCCCCCTTCCTTGCCATGCGGATCCTTTCCGTCAACAAGCTATAACAGAAGAAACGCGTGCTCCCATTAACGGTAGTGGCAGTCGAAAGTCTGGGCAGACGCAGATGGAACACCCCCGTTTAGAATAAGGGAACCTGCAATGCCAGAACAGTAAGCATCGCCAGCAAGAATTCGTTGAGTATCCAATCACCTTCTCGATGGCCTTCTTTATTTCAGCCGCGAAGACGCGACTGAATGCGAGCATGTCCGCTCGTCTGTTGGCCGCGCAGATAGCGCAATCCAAATCTTTCAACACGAAGGCTTCTGCAGTGACTGCTTCTACACTTGGATGCCGTGCAAGAAGAAGAGCGGAACGATGCAAGTAGCTCCACAAATACCGGGGAAGACACCTTAAGGATGTGGAACCTTCAGGGGATTTGGGGGATATGTCTTGCATGAAGTCCTGCACCATGCATGACGTGCATCCCGAAGTGCTATCCGGGGTTGTCACTGGCAAAAATAGTTGATCGCTGGGGGGAAACCATTTCCGTTCTAGTGTGACTGCACTGGCAGCAGCACTACATGAGGCATGATACACGATGAGGGCTTGATACTCTTCTCCCGTGAGACAGTGTAGGGCGCTGGATGTAAAGCAAGAGACTGAAAGCATCAAGCAGGATTGGGCTGCTGTACTTGCGATGTCCTTGAACTGGTATTTAGCGGCGAGGGAGTAGACGCAAACTGGGTCGCGCTCAATAGCACCTCTGAGGTAGCATGCCAGCGAGGGATGCAAAGCATCTACTTGGTAATTGTGTGAAAATTCGAGAAGGATACGAGCATCCTTAATCTCGACTAGCTCGGGGGACCGAATCGGGTAACAGTGGCGCAGGGCCAAGTCGAGAGACTGAGAGTCCTCAGAAACGGTGACTACTGGAAGCTCAGTACCGGGCTTTTGAGACACGTGCTGAGTGTTGAACCTTTCGGCGAATACTGGAGATGCGAGAGAGAGAATGATTTTGAAGACACGAAAGTTCACATTGTCGCTAGACCGCACGATGATATCCGCTTGGGGGTTATCGAAAGGAGCCCTTGCAAGGTTGACTGTAAATTGTGGAGACGAAAACATGATGCTTATGAACGACAGGCGGAATAGGTGTGGGCAAAAGCGACGGGTTTATATACTGTACCTCGAA
Source organism: Lactifluus piperatus (assembly GCA_003315875.1). Lineage (NCBI taxonomy): Eukaryota > Fungi > Basidiomycota > Agaricomycetes > Russulales > Russulaceae > Lactifluus > Lactifluus piperatus. Next base: position 5,777 of record QFDX01003135.1, on the reverse strand, counting down.
CTAGACGCCACCAGCCACAACTGCGCGGTGACTAGGAACCAGCGGAACATCCAGATTGGACCACAAAATATTATTCCGTGTGGAAAAAAACCAAGATCACGAGTTGGCCCCATTTGTATGTAGCCATTCTTCCCGCGGAAACTCAAGTATGTTTTCTGTGTTTTTGTGGCGATGAGTGTTGGACCGTCGGACGTGCAGCACGTGCAGCCCCCAACGCCGATCTAGGTTTGTCAGCTCGGTGACAGGCAATTCACACGGCGGACATTAGCACAGCGCTCAATATCCAATAAATGGCCTATTTATTCCCTCTTTAGTCTCTAAGTAAGGACACTGTAACTACAGTATATAAGTAGACTGTCCTTGGGTTTTATGCCCCACGTTTTTCCCTCCAATAGAAAGACAAGTTGATAATGGCGCTCCGGGCCTGCGATAGCGTAGAAGCAATGTATTGAGTCGCCTAGGTGAGGGTGGCGGTGCGACCTTGTCGCTCTCATGAAGAATACAGGTAGGACCATAGAAGCCCCTGTGAGTTATGAGCCTCATATTATTGTCGCTTTCACGTGATTTGGCGGCTGTGCAAAAACGTTTCTAAAAATGGACGTCTACATTGATCTCCTTGTAACTCCCCTAAAACTCAATGAAAATGCTCGGTCTCAATGGAATCTGACTCGGAACGACTGTCGGTACAATTACCAGTGTGACCGAGAGTGTCTTGTTTAGTTTCTGAAAACTTGTTTTTTTCCATCCTCGTTCTGGCTATTACCAACTACCTACTGGGTCTGGCTGCTCATTGTGCGTGCTTGATGACCTCCTGGAGTGTGCGGAACAGTGTCGAGATATGAGATATATTGGCACAGCATGCAATGCGCGCGTGCAAGTGTGGTGCAAACCCACACATAAGTCACATTGCCATTTTCTATATGAACATTTCTTTATTCGCCTTTACCGTTATCTACGGAGGCCATTCAGAAATGGGACCACCTCGACGGTTCCCGGCCACGCCCCTGTCCCTGCAGACGCAGCCAACCCTCCGAAACAGAGTCCAAGCTGATGGCCGAGTGGGACCGTAGCAAGACGATCGCGCGCTACATGCTATCCCAGCGCCTTCCTGACACAACTGCCGTCCGCTTGAAGGGTATCCCGAGGATCGCCGAGCGGTGGACCAAGGTCAAGCTGGTCAAGAGCGAGTTCAGCATTAAAAGTCAGTATGCTGAGACAGACCTGATCACTGCTTTCAACGAGATGCGCTGCGCATGCGGAGGTGATGTTCGAGCATTCCTTGGCCAGATGCGTGTCAAGCGTGAGGAGTTGGCGGCCGTGGGGGTAACGATGACGCCTAAGGAGTACCAGTCAGCTATCCTGAAGGCCATCCCTGAGATGTCCAAGTTCACCTCAGCCCCACTCACCGCCGCGCGTGTGCTCCAGCCCAACACCACTATTGACCCTGATATCCTCATCGGCCACATCTCAGAGGAAGCAGATCGCCTAACAGCGCGCCGCAAGCGTGACAAGGGAAAGGGCAGAGACCCCACAGCCCAGGATGAAGCCTTGGCCGCGACTCAGGGGGAGAGAGGCACGACCTTGCGCCGCAAGGGGAAGTGCCATAACTGTGGAAGGAAGGGCCATTGGGCCCGCGAATGCCGTTTGCCCAGGCAAGATGGCCAGTCGTCATCCTCAGCACAGTCCACCAGTCAGCAAGCTTGAAGGTCAGCCCCCAGCTTACAGTAACTCGCCCAGGCGAGAGAACCGGCCAGTAGGATCGGCCAACGCAGTTGCAGCTCCGAGCGATGAGCCTGATGGGTACTGGACAGTCGAGATCAACGCAGATGCCTTGGAGGACTCGGATGACTCCGAGATTTGGTCTGGTGTCCCTAGTGGGGTGGCGAGTACCTCAGTGCCGCCTTCGACAGGCACCTGGCCGCCGCAGGGACCGCGCGCCACCTCACCGTCCATGACATCCCGCAGCTCAATGGCATCGCAGAGCGCCTGAACCGTATCTTGATGGAGAAGGTGCGCGCACTCCTCCACACGAGCGGGCTCCCTCAGAACTTATGGGGCGAGGCCCTGCGCCACTTGTCCTGGTTGAAGAATCGCACGTCAACCCGCGCGCTCGGAGGCATAACACCTTGGGAGGCGCTGCACAAGAAGCCCCCGAGTTTTCAGGGCCTCAAGCGTTTTGGGCAGGCAGCTTGGGTACACCACGCACCGCGCTCCAAGCTCGAGCTGCGCGCGAAGGAGGGCCTTTGGCTGGGCTTTGACATTGAGTCCCATGCTAGCCGCGTATATTGGCCTGACAAACGTACCGTTTCAGTTGAGCGCAATGTCTATTTCGACGCAGCAGACCAGCTCGAGGGGGAGCCATTGAATGCCCCCATTCCTTCAACTTCGAGCGAGCAGCCCACTGCACCCGATCCCCCTGCATCTCCTGATCCTGATCAGCTGCCCTCGCCAGTGTCGTCACTCACCTCGTTAGAGAACACGCCGGCGTCGCCGCAGGCCAGCGTGCCACCCACTCCACCTGCTCCTCAGCCACCCCCATCTCTACCCTCTCGACCAACGCGCGCGCGCGCATCCCGTCGCGCAAGGTCCGAGACATCCAGTCAGGCATCGCAGTCGCCTCTGCACGCACCTCCGATCCTGTGACCCCGCGTGGATTGACCGTCCCCGGAAGCTTCTCCGAGGAAGAGGTTGATGACCTCGTAGGGGGAGCATGGACCATCGAAGGTAGCCTGCCCGCACTGCGTGAAGATTGGGACGACATTGAAGCCGCCTTTGCCTTTGAGACCGCTGACTACGAAGCTCTGGAGCCCCGCTCCCTTGCTGAGGCGAAGCGTCGACTGGACTGGCCGCTGTGGCAGCGTGCCATCGAGGAGGAGTTGGCCACCATCCAAGCAGCCGGCACCTGGCGTCTTGAGGAGCTGCCCCCGGGAGCCAACGTCATCGGTTCCAAGTTGGTTTTCAAAGCCAAGAAGGACGCGGCTGGCCGCATAGCGCGTTACAAGGCTAGGCTGGTAGCTCAGGGTTTCAGTCAGATAGGGGGAGTGGATTACGATGACACATACGCACCTATAGCCAAGCTGGCGTCTGCGCGCACCATCATCGCGATGGCTAACCGCCTGAACCTAGAACTCCACCAAATCGACATCAAAGGAGCGTACCTTAACGGTGTGCTCAGCCATGGCGAAGTGCTATACATGCAGCACCCGCCAGGGTACAAACCCCCCGACGCAGGAGCGGAGTCCTCCGCCTCCAGAAGACGCTGTACGGCCTGAAGCAGGCTGGCCGCCGCTGGTATCAGACGCTAGCCTCAATCATTACTGACCTGGGCTTCAAGAAGTGCGCCGTCGATTCAGCCGTCTTCCACAAGTCCAACCCGCGCTCGGCGCCCTCTTCGTGGTCGCAGTCTATGTCGATTACTGCACCTCGCCCGCAACTCACGCGACGACATCGAAGCCTTCAAGGAGTCCCTTCGCAAGCAGCTCGAGGTGACCGACCTCTGCGAACTACACTGGATCCTGGGCATCGAAGTGAAGCGAAATCGCGAAGGCAGAGTGATCCACCACTCGCAGCGATCGTATATAGACTCAATCTTGAGGCGATTCGGCGTCGACGACCTGAAGCCGCTGCCACCCCCTTCGACACAGGTCCGCTTGACCCTCGAGCAGGCTCCAGCTGACGCGGCTGAGTACGCAGCCATGCGCGACGTTCCCTATTGCGAGGCCGTTGGCGCGCTGAATTGGGCTGCGCTTGCTACCCGTCCCGACATCGCGTTCGCAGTCGCGACTGTCGCTCATTTCTCCAGGAATCCTGGGCCGGCACATTGGGACGCTGTGAAGCGTGTCCTCCACTACCTGGGTGAGACGCGTGAGCTTTGGCTGAGTTATGGGGAGACGCGACGCACCTTGGAGGGCTACGCAGATGCTGATGGCAGCATGTCTGAAGATCGGCGGGCCATATCTGGGTATGCGCTCCTCATCAACGCCGGTGCCGTGTCCTGGTCGTCTAAGAAGCAGGAGATCGTATCCCTCTCGACGACGGAGAGTGAGTACGTTGCCGCAACACACGGCATGAATAGATAGTTGGTAATAGCCAGAACGAGGATGGAAAAAAACAAGTTTTCAGAAACTAAACAAGACACTCTCGGTCACACTGACAATTTTACCGACAGTTGTTCCGAGTCACATTCCGTTGAGACCGGGCATTTTCATTGAGTTTTAGGGGAGTTACAAGGAGATCAATGTAGACGTCCATTTTTAGAAACGTTTTTGCACACCGCCAAATCACGTGAAAGCGACAATAAGCTGAGCCCTGAGCCCTTTCGTTGGACGTCATCCTTTCCAATACGCCACACCTAACCTTTCCGCAGGCCCAGGACTGTGGGCTTTGGAAGGCTTGATGATATGCTGTAGGCATTGATTTGCCTCCGAAAGCTACAACAGAACATATATCTCCTCCGCCGACACGCCAAATTATCACCAAATCGTTAGACTCGAAGACCGTTGGTAAGGGGACCTGCGAGACATGAGCACAATTGGTGGAGCAGCGCCGACGTGGGACCACGATGAAGGTAAATTTGCTCACCTAGTCGATGGCCTTCTTATCTCTGTCCCAACGATCTAGCTGGATTCAACAAGTTCCAGATGGACATATAGGACAATTAAGGGTCCAGTCCTAAGTCCACCGCAGCTAGGTGGTGTGTGAGAACAAGAACGAAGTAGGCATAAACACCGAGGGCCGTATCTTAACGGTCCTGTAGTACGCTGCACCACATCAACAGACTGCTCTGCACGCTACTTAGGTCAGAAAAGAAGTCAATATATATTCTCCCCGAGCCGAAAACCACTCTCGATCTGAAAAAGACGGCACTGGCGGCTGCAGAATATGCAGTATAATATTCCCATATTACTCTGCCTTGATGCACGCAGAGCAAGGACTAGAGACGAGGAATCTGAAATTTTAAGGCAGATATGCTGCTGATTCCCCAGCATCCTTATGCTTGCATATAAATCCAATGGCATAAACGCCAACGGGGGTGCTCCTTGTGTGCGCGCATCACCCAACTCCACTCCAGTATGGCAGGAGAACGTACCGGATAAAGATAGCGCGAACAAAGGTCGAGAGCTGTTGAATATGTTGAATCTCCGAAGTCGGAGACTGTGATTACTTGACGTCCATCACGATCCTGTTCAGATGCAGGGTTTTGGAACATGTCAGCGAAAATCGGAGAGGCTAGAGAAAGGCTCATCGTGAGGACCTGAAAGAACTGTTCACGCCGTCGCTAGATTGTAGGATTTCAGAGCAGACATGGAGAATGAGGCCATTAATGAGGGATGAAGAAAGTATGAAGAAGCCGCTGGTTCTAAGACGGCCAACGGCCCGGGGCTGGCTCAAGAAACGGTCACGTTGGGCCTTTTGACCCAACCCAAACCCAACTACTGTATATTCTCTATTCTCAATCGTGTCGTAGGCAAGGTGGCATCGTCGGCACTCCTCTATCCTTCTACTTTTGATGCAAGGCCTTACAGATGCCCGGCCTTAACCTTCTCATCGATGGCTACATTTCCTACATATTCGGCGAGCAAGTGGCCATGACATATCTATGCCACCTTTTCAAAGTACAAGACCCAAGACAGGTGCAGGTTATTCACGTTCCGCAGCGGCCACGAGTTTTCTTCGTCACAAATAGTATGCCCCATTGTCGGGCCCACCAAATTGGGCCCGATCAATTCGCCTGGCTTCTGGATCATGCTATTAGGCCTTATGGTTCTGTCGTCCCC
>QFDX01003132.1:21332-36588 GCA_003315875.1 Lactifluus piperatus | reverse complement strand
GATTTGTGGTGTAATAATTGATTTTGTGAGACTATGTGGTTTTGTGAGCCGGTGTTAGTGATAGTACTTCATAAGTGGTGGAAGCTGTGCCTGAAAATAATGCAATAATGCCAATTACGGCTGAACCGATCTAAAGACCGCCCAGTCGCCCTCTTCCGAGTCTGTGCCACTTGTCTCAGGCGCCGACGTCCCATTTCTGGGATAGCTCAGCACCGCCATAGGCAAATACGCACCACGCACTAACGCGAGGTAGACGTAAAGGACTCAAGGCCTCCTTCAATCTTCAATCACATCCTCGTCGTTACTCACATCCCTGACATGCCAACTTGCTGGTCTACCACTATTTGTCTTCCCTTCATTGGAAGTCTCGGCCAACGTCTCTCAAGTGTGTCCAACAGCTGCCGTCACAGTTCCGTCCACCAACTCACGAATCAATAGAGCCCACAAGCAAGAGACGGCAGTCACCTGTCCATACCCTCAATGATGACGTACTCCTCAACGTATTCTATTTCCTTCGACTAGGCAATCGAGATGATGACCCGGGGAAGCTGTTGGGTATTGTGCCTCATTGGTATCGCCAACGGTGGTGGTACAAGGTGGCGCAGGTCTGCCGACAGTGGCGGTCCATCATATTTGCGTCACCATCCAAGCTCGATCTTCACCTTTTGTGCACCTATGGGACACCAGTAGCTGACATGCTCATACACTCGCCCCCTCTACCACTCACCATCTATTATTTCCGCAAGGATGAGAAGACAACTACGGAAGACGAGGAGGGCATCCGATTTGCCCTCCAGAACCGTGACCGTGTGCAACATATTAGCCTGTCGTTAGCGACCTCAAGTTTGCAGAATATCATCTCAGTCATGGATGAGCCATTCCCACTTCTGGAACGAATGTATATCATGCCTCAACCCGACGACGACGCAAATCTGGTCCTTCCGAGCACATTTCAAGCTCCACTTCTACGCAACTTCGAACTAATCTCAGTTGCTCTCCCGATAGGATCTCCATTGCTCATGACTTCAGTGGGCATTGTCACTCTCTCGCTTGAGAATATCCCATCATCTGCGTACTTTCCCCCAAGTCATTTACTCGCACGACTTTCACTCATGCCTCAGCTTGAGAAATTGATCATCCGTTTTCGTTCCCCTATCCCTAGCCGTGATATCGAGCCCCAACTGTCAAGCGCAACTGTCATGACCGACGTCACACTTCCAAACCTTCGAATCTTTTTCTTCCGTGGTTGGAGTGCTTACTTGGAAGGTCTCCTTGCTCGCATCCGCGCCCCTCTTCTCAGCCGTTTCGAAATAATTTTTTTCAATCAGCTCACTTTCGCGATTCGACACCTCTCGGAGTTCATGGTCACATCACAGAACTTTGACTTAAGCGCGATTCGGCTCAACTTCAGTAGCGATAGTTTTGGTATGAGAAACGCATCCCCAGAGCCTAGCCCATTTTTCATGCGGATCAAGTGCAGAAACCTCGACTGGCAGGTATCGTCCGCAGAGCAGATTCTCAGAGGGCTTGAGCCAGCACTCTCCATTGTTGAAGAGCTCACCCTTTGTCACGAGGAGTTCATCACAAGATCGTCACACGATTCGTCAGAGTGGTACAACGAGGTCGATCGTACACAGTGGCGCGATCTCCTCAGACCTTTCAACAATATGAAGATACTTGGAGTGCAAAATGAGTTCGTCGAGGAACTTGGACGTTCTCTACCTTCTGAGAATGAAGAAATGGCTCTGGACATCTTGCCAAACCTTATGGTGTTTCGATTTTCTGAAGGAAGCAAGAATGAGGCTGCATGCAGACGATTTATCGAACAACGACAGGCTACAGGACATCCTGTGAATCCTAGAAGGGTTGATAGCTCAGAAGTACCGCGTTATTTGCGGTGGTGAATGTAATGGCGCCACAGGGGGCGGGCACACCGCCTATGATATTCTGAAGATTGTATGTCTTGTGATACCTGTTTATCTCTTACAATGACTCACATTCACACCAGTTCTTGCCCCATCATGACCACAACATTCCAAAGATTAGGCTGCGACGCCAAGCATGTGCCTCAGCATTTGCCGTGAACCCAATTGGCCATATCCCCCGAATTTTCATGGCCAGCATGTACTTTCGTTATTCTATCACTGTTCCAGCGACGAGCTTTACCGGCTTTACCCCTCATCACTTGATCAAATACGGCCTCAAGTCTCTCACCAGATTCCATCATATTATAGACATATACACTGCTGCAACTGCCCAAGGAGCCACTCGCTTCCATGGCATCCACTGTGCGGACGAGTTTATCTGCGAATTCGCCAAGGAGTCCGTCGAATTGGTCCAAATATTGTAGGCATTCATGCCTGTATAATATGTCGGGGCCGAAGGTTTCGGACATGTGCCAGTGATTGCTTTCGGACAGGATGGGACCACTGTGTCGTTCGACGCTTCAGAAGTTCACGGCCATCGTCGACAAGTGACTCAGCTCGCCGTTTGTAGACCTTGAAATTCTCGTACGCAAGCAACTCATACTTCGTCTCCGTACGCTTCTTGACACCATCAAAAAGCCAGTATTTTTCATCGAGACTACACGTGATGGATCCTCTGTCACGATTTTTCACTGCTTCAACACAACGCTGCCAAAGTCCGCCTATCTTCTGCGCTGTAAACGCGACCATCGGGTCGCTTGAGTCATCATACATGTTGCCGGCAGAGACGTCAGTATTCTCGGGATCTACGTCTCTGACACCTAAGAATCTGAGTTCGAACCCGGGTTCCTCTGCGCTGCGTCATGGATCCACCACAACGGAAATCTCTCATTAAATTCGACTCGTTCTGCTCTGTCCCCGTCTGAATGTTGTAACCTACCGGAAATTGCGTCTTCGCACACGCATCACCCATTGCCGGGGAGGCATTCTGTGTCGACACAGTTGCGCAAGTCATTATCGCAGGGCCAGCTGCTGGACTCGTTTGGATGGGCTGGACGGGAGAACGACAAAGACCGCGACGACGAGCGACACGGCGGACTCGCTGCTCCCATCGCCGTCTCGACGCTTCCCTGGATCCCGACGTGTACGCACGATCGACGGACCCCACCACTCTCAGTACATACTGCACGGGCACGGACATCCCCCCTGTGCTCGCGACGGTATCATGTAGTGGCGCTGTCCACCTGTCTGATGAGGACTGTCTCTTGCTGGCACACGACTCGAGGGGAGCTCTGGGGTGGTTACTTGCGCGTTTCCTTATGTCCCGTGGACTGAGGACGAACCACCTTAACTTTTTCTTTGCCTGCCTTTAATTTCTGTTTTCCTTGTATAGTTTCCCTGTTAACCTTGATTCCGGGATCTCTGTTGGTATAGAAGTTGCGAGTACTTCGGTAGTTATTGCCTTGCCTTTATGTATCACAAGATGTTGCTATGCCGAGAATCAATCGGAAAGTCGGTGTCCGCCCACGAAATCACTTTATTACTGTAATTAATCGGCCGTTGTGTCTAAATAAGGATGATTACACCGCCGTCGGCAGATAATGGACGCGAAGTAGAATCCACATGCAAGCGCAGGTGTCAGCCTATCCCTCGTCTTATGCACTGGTAACTTACCAGTAACTTGCCAACGCATCATCAAGGGACTCCACGGGCAGGTGGCAAGCAATCCCTCCCCTCTTATAAAATCGCAACAATCAACCATAGCTTGCTGCCGATTCTCTGCACCCACTTCAGCATCGCACAGCGCCTCCTACTTGAGGGCCCAGAAAGTGAGCCAACAGACCAAAATGAACGAGAGATACAGGTGTCGCACGCCAAGAGTCAGCTCTGTGGCTGAAATCAGGAACAAAGGATGATATGTGGGTCGGGGTGGGCCGTATGGGCAGATCGATGACTGTACCAACAGCTACACGGGGTGGAAAATTGGTCGAGGTTGCAAGATAACTGAATTGCATATTCATGCACGCATGCACGATTAAAAGGTAGAAAGTTAAGGTGTCTATTTAACAGGTAGGATGAGTGCGAGGCTATACCTGCACGAGTTCTAGTGGTATCGAAGAGGGTGGAAGTACAACCTCAACCCTCGATGATCGTGGTTGGAACGTCTGCGGTAAGTGAATGTATACGTACTTTGCTTTTCTGCCGATTGTGAGAAGGTGTTGAAGCCTTCATTTTGGAAGCACTGGCAGAGCGAAGTCGTCGGACATGAGACGAGGTGGGGCTCATTCGTGAATACCAGCAAGAACGTTCCTATGAGAGCAGGTTCACATTTCAATGGTCGATAAGCAACTCACCTCGCTTTGCCTAGACACTCTTACTACAGCTCCGAACGCTTCTCGATGCCATAAATTTGCAAGTGCTGCTTATAGACACTTTGCACGTGCTAGAACGTCATCATGTGCACTGCTTCAACACAACGCTGCGACCTTCTGGCGCCACGAGAAGCATAGATCGTATATATGGTGCTACAAGCACAACTTCGTGAGGAACTACCAGTCCCCTGCAGGCTGGCGTAGCACATTGCATGGGTCAGTTAACAAGGTGGCAGGCGTTGTGGTGGGACGTCCGCTCATGCTGAAGGAACATGTGGGATAGGTTATGTATCGAGGCTGAGAAAAATGCGGGGGGTGATGAGACCGAGCGTGTATGGAGAACATGAGCTGGGAAACCGTGACATTTTACAGTAATTTCTCGACATTACTGCTGTATCAATGGCTTGAAGGAAAGCTTGAAAATGAAAAGAGCCGCTAACGACCACTTACCAACCTCCCCCGGGCCGGGCTGACGGGCGCATGGACCGGTGGTGCCCACGTGATCCATTGTTTCGCATGGCGCTGGAGTTCCGCTCTTCGCCGCTTTCTACATCGACAGAAAACATAAACTTGATCTGCGCCGCTCTGTCTTCATCCGAGCATGGGAATTATGGTGACATACTGGAAACTGCGTCTTCGCACTGACATCTTTCGTTGCTGCGGCCGCCGTCTGTGAGGCGACAACGATCCTGAAGATGAGTGACACGTCAATCCGATTGTAGATTTGCTGCTACTGTCACTGCATCGGAGCTCTGCCGGATCACGACGTGTGCGCACAACTAACGAATTACATCACTCTCAATGCACGCAGCACTGACACACCCTCTCCTGCTGTGTCGAACCCTGCCTCAGTTGACGGTGAGCTGGTGGTGGTACTATGCACCAGCTGTATGCGCATGTCCGAGTGGCGTATGACATGTAAAGGAGGCGCACGTCATGCCACTAGGCCTTGCCACTCAGCTGATCAGGCTGCTTGTATACAAGGGGGGAGGGCTGTTTACTGCTCGTGTGGGACCTGAGAGGAGCGCTGGGATGGTTACTTGCGAATTTCTTGTATCTTGTGGACTCACAACGCATTACCTTAGTTTACCTTTTTTCTTTCCTGTAATTTCTGCTTTCCTTGTGCGCTATTCTTCTCACTGCCTTCTAACCCCCTCATGCGTAATGCTGACCATACTTTTTAAACCTTCTCATTTCACTCCCCTGATTACCTGGATACCATTATATACAGTATGCTGGTATAGGAGTTGCGAGTACATCTGTAGCTGTCTTGCCATTGTTGTCTCAACATACTGCTAGGGTCAATGGGTGACCCCTCGAAGTCAATGCGAGTATCCGTGTGTGCGCTCACTTGATAAACTTGAACGTTGTCCCGTCCTCCTGCCCTCAGCCCTGTCGTTGGCTAAGAACTGTAACTATGCCCAAGGGTGATTACACGGCCATCAACATTGAAAGGAAAGTAGAGTTCCTATACAAGCCGACATGTCAGTTTATCACCCGCCTTCAAGTTGTGCCGCTCCTAGTACAAGGCGCAGGCGGTAGGCAACCCTTCCACTCTAAAGAATCACACACTCAACCATACGATCCATACCCGATGGGAGCCGCACCCACAATTGATTCAGGCATCCAGCAAAAGTTAGGGGCCTACCAAGCTGAGGGTTCTTTAGTTGTAATGTATTCAAGGTTTGGGCAATGTAGCAAGTGTCATTGTAATGTCATTGTTGTTGGCCTTCAGTAAGCTCTCGACTATAATTCTACGAGATCTACGAGATCTACCTCATCCCCTACTTTCTAAGGCCTGCATGATGTACTCTACCTCATGCATCATGTCCCACCTCAGCTGTCGTTCCCCATCACAGCACCTACTGCGCCTGTGATGGACACAGTGGGTGCATACACGTGTCATATTTGTCTTCTCATCGCAGTTTTCTGTTTGTAATTGCGATCCCATTGGTCCACTTTGACGTTGGCATTCAACGTTCAACCCATTCGAGTTCAACGAAATATTTTTCTCCTCATCCATAGATTGTCTTCCCGCGGAACTTGTAGGCCTATGATTATTCATGTATCCACTAACAGATTCTCCCGCCATGTACTGGTCACGCATAGCTACTGCTTTGATTGTATCTAAGTCTAAGACTCTGGAATTGTGGAATAGAACGAGCTACAAAGAGATGCTCTTACTTGTTCTCAAAATCCCATTGGGTGTCTACAAGTCCCTCTTCTACACACTTTACCAGTCCTCCAACTCTAGATGACATCATACCAACAGTACACCAAGGAGATCGTGGAATGGGACCAACCGGAGGCAGGCACCCCGGGCCATGTCCACTGTCATACACGTCTGGAGGAGCGGTTCGGACAGGGAAGTGTGATTGGCCTCGGACCAGATCCCGGTGTGACCTCGAGGCAATCGATGCTTTTCATGGCCGTAGTCGACAAGCAGCTCGCCTCGCACTGCGGCGACCTTGAAGCTCTCGGATGCGAGTACTGTAGCTCTTACCCCGCAGCTCCGTACGCTGCTGGAGACCATCAAATACCAACGGCCGCACCTTTCACGTTACAGAGTACAACGATCGCACATATTATGATATATGCACAGGCCTCGCAGCGATATATCAGACTGCATCGCTCTCCCATAGAGTGGCGTGGCAGATTGCGTGGCAAGGGCAGCTGTGGCGTGACGTTCGCACACGGTGACGTGAGCTGTGGGATGTGTTGTGTGTCGAGGGTGAGATGAACGCGAGAGGTAAAGAGACCGACGTGGGGAGGCACGGGACCAGGGATGGGGCCGATGGGGTCCCAAGGGTACCTAGTTGTGGAGCGAAGGCCGTGCAGAAATGCTGCTTTCAGTAGAAATGAGGCTTGAACAGTTGAATTGAGTTTGACAAAAACTTTGGAACCGACCCTTATCTTGTCTATACTGTACTAGCAGAAGAATGTCCGTTGTTTCTCTTGAGAATCAAGTTTAACTTTTCTTCCAACTTGAACCTGATGAGTGATGACACCCGAGGGAACCTGCAGAAGGCCGGGAAGAGATAGGAAAACGGCTCATTCGTCTTGTCTCAGGCGCCGACTTCCTATTATTTTGGGTAGCTCAGCACCACGCATAGTACGATACTGTACACACCACGCACCGATCCTATCATGCATCGACGTGAGGCAGCGGTGAGCATTCCTTCAATCTTCAACCACATCCTCATCGTTACTCACATTCCTGCCATGCCAACTTGGTTGTCTTACACTATTCGTCTTCCTCTCGGCAAACCTCTGTTAAGTATGTGTTCAACAGCTGCTGTCCCGCACCCCGTCTCCCGAGTCCCGACAATCCCCTTCCAATCACCCCCCTCCACCGCTACCTCCTCTCCAACCTCAACCGAAGACAGCGCTCCAGATGGCACTTCTCTCCGCGACACAATCACACAGTAGACTCTCCACCACCTTCCGCCCCCCAAAATACTCTCCACAGCTCTCACCAAACATAACCATGCTCTCCTTGAACTCATCGAATCCGATCGCGCTTACGCCTCCGACCTCGCCCTAATTCGCGACGTCCATCTCCCCGTTGCCCTCGGTATGTCTCATATACTCGGTGTCCCTCGTTACACCTCCCACTAACCTCACCTACGCCCTCACCCCAGGCCATGATCCTCCAATCCCCACCCCCCTCATTCCTCCTTCCCTTCCACCCATACTCTTTCTAACGCTTCTGCATCGTCCATTACTTTACTTGGCCCCCCTATGACACCCGAAGATTCTGGCACTATCTTCAGCAACATTTCCGACCTCGCTGAATTCGCCGGTCAATTTGTTAATCGTCTCGAAGCCGCTCTGGGTAGTGTCGTCCCCATCGGAGAGGGCGAGGATAGTATTGATGCGCTCTTCATTGATACGGTACGCAGTGTTTTTTCTTGGCGCTCTCTACTATCGCTCAGCTAATACATAAAAGATCCCCCATTTGGAGCCACTATATATGCATTACCTCACTCATCACCCAGCTGCGCTCGCCCACCTTAATGTGCTTCCCCAAACCCCTGCGCTTGCCGCGTACCATGCAACAATGCGCACCCTTGCCCAGCAGCTCTCACACGCGACGGACCTTCCTTCACTCCTCATCAAACCAGTGCAACGCATTCTCAAGTATGCATTACTGCGTGCCATCATTGATGAGACACCCGATTCTCATCCCGACGAGAACCTTCGCTGAGCCAAGGCTATGACTGAGGACATCTCGCGTTCTATAAATGAAGGGCAACGACGGCGCGAAATCGTCAAAGACATTTTAGCCGCCGGAAAATCAGCAGAATTCCGCAAGAAAAAGGGCCTTGGAATTGTCGTCCGGGTGCGTGGCACTACCACACCTAGAAGCATATCTCGAGCCGACAGTGAAGAAGCCGAACGCTTCGCCCAAATGGAGCGCGATATCCATCGCTCGGACAAGTTTATCCAACAATTCGCCAAGGAAACCGTCGAATGGGTACAATCCGTTCAGGTTCTCATGTTCCGCGTTGCGTGTCTGGGCCGAGGGGTTCGGACGTGTGATCGGCCTCGGACAAGATGTAACATCCGAGGCATTCGACGGTTTCATGGCCGTAGACGACAAGAAGCTCACCTCGCTCCGCGTGGAACTCGAAGCGGCAGCACGTGACCTTTCAAACATCATTCACCCAGAGAGAACTACACCCCGGTCGAAGCAGTCTCGCCCCACAACGCCCTCCCCGACAACCACGCGGGTCGGTGCAGTCAACGCGATCATGGGTTCGTTTGAACCCCCATACATGTTGCCAGCAGAGACGTCAGTGCTGTCAGAGTCTACATCCCCAGCGCGCAAGAAACTCAGCTGCAACTCAAATTCCTCTATGCGCCGTCTCATGCGTCCACCATCAATTTAAAGTCTCGATTCGCTCCGCTCGGCTCTCGTCCGGGCATGGGCATTAACATGGGGATTTGCCAGGCATTACATCGTCGCAGACATATCTCCCATTGCCACGGCGGGGGTCTGTGTCGACGCCCCTGCGCAAGTCATCATCGCAGGGCCGGCTGCTGGAATCATTTGGATGCGATGGGCGGGGGAAGGACAAAGGGCAGGAAGACGACCGCTCCCGCGGTAACACGACGGTCAAGCACACGATTGTGGACTCACTGCTCCCATCGTTACCTCGGCGTTCTCCTGGAGCCCAACGAACGCGCAGGATCGACGGATTCAACCACTCTCAACCCACGCTACACCGGCATGCACATCCACCTGTGCCACCCCCGCCTCAGTTAATGGTGAGCTCATGATGGCACCATGCACCAGCGCTATATGCATGCCGGGTAATCCACGAATGTGACCCGCCTGATGGTGTGCAATAATATGGCCTCCCGTTCTTCAAACTATACCTGGATGAGGTGTATGAGTGTTTTGAAGGCGGCAGGGCACCCTTTGCGCCACCGGGATTTGGCATTGTTCGGACGAGGTTGAGGACTATTTATTAAATAATTGTAAGGTGTACAATCCTCCTTTTTTTGGCTTCTAACCCTGTGCGTAATACTGACCATGTCTGAGACCCACCAATTTCCATTTGTATCACAAGGTGTTGCTGCGTTAAAGGGTCATCGTCCTGCCGAACAGTCAATTGAGAAGTCGGTATGCGCCCACGCAATCGCTTTACTAGTAAATATTGCTCCGCCTTCAGCATGTTTGTCTAATACCGTCGGTAGACATTGAACGCAAAGTAGATAGAGTCTGAATCCCCATACAAGTACACGTGTCAGTTTATCGGGTAAACTCTACCGCCTTATGTGACCAGTAACTTACTAGTACAAACACATCATACAGAGCCTCCCAGAGCTCTGAAGGTGGCAGCAACCGGGCAGCCACCCCTCCTTACAAATACAAATCACACAATCACCCGCGGCTGCTGCCGATTCTCTGCACTCACATAAGCACAGCACAGCACCTCCTACATGGGGCAAGACTGGTTGCTCGTTGGGGGTTGCGCGTTCAATGCGTTTTGCTGACGTGATCGTGCAGCGTATACAGTACAACGGTACTTCCTATCATAAGCTGTGCCTGCACGGGAAAATAATGCCATTTACGGCGGAACCGATCTAAAGACCACCAGGCGCCGACGTCCCATTTCTGGGATAGCTCAGCACCGCCATAGGCAAATAATACACACCACCCGTGACGCACTGACGCGTGGCAGACGTAAAGGCCTCAAGGCCTCCTTCAATCTTCAATCACATCCTCGTCGTTACTCACATTCCTGGCATGCCAACTTGCTGGTCTACTACGATTTGTCTTCCCTTAATTGGAAGCCTCAGCCAACGTCTGTCAAGTGTGTCCAACAGCTGCCGTCACTGTTCCGTCCACCAACTCACGAATCAATAGAGCCCACAAACAAGAGACGACAGTCACCTATCTCTACCCTCAATGAGGACGTACTTCTCAACATATTCTATCTCCTTCGACTAGGCAATCGAGATGATGACTTGTGGGAGCGGCTGGCTATTGTGCCTCATTGGTATCGCCAACTTTGGTGGTACAAGGTGGCGCAGGTCTGCCGACAATGGCGATCCATCATATTTGCGTCACCATCCAGACTCGATCTTCATCTTTTTTGCACCTATGGGACACCCGTAGCTGATATGCTCATACACTCTCCCCCTCTACCACTCACCATCTATTATCACGACAAGCATCGAAATACAACTGCGGAGGATGAGGAGGGCATCCGGTTTGCCCTCCAGCACCGTGACCGTGTGCAACATATTGCCCTTTTGTTACCAACCTCAAGTTTGCAGAACATCATCTCAGTCATGGATGAGACATTCCCACTTCTGGAACGACAGTATATCATGTCTCAAACTGACGACGATGAAAATCTGGTCCTTCCGAACACATTTCAAGCTCCACTTTTACGCACCTGCGCACTAATGACAGTTGCACTCCCGATAGGATCTCCATTGCTTATGACTTCAGTGGGCCTTGTCAATCTCATGCTTGAGAATATCCCATCATCTGCGTACTTTCCCCCAAGCCATCTACTTACACGACTTTCACTCATGCCCCAGCTGGAGAAACTGATGATCCGGTTTCGTTCCCCTGTCCCTAGCCGTGGTATTGATTCTCAACGGTCAAGCGCATCGGTCATGACCGACATCACACTTCCAAACCTTCACATGCTTGTCTTCCAGGGTTGGAGTGCTTACTTAGAAGGCCTTCTTGCTCGCATCCGCGCCCCTCTCCTCGGCTATTTCAGCATCCTATTTTTCAATCAACTCGATTTCGCGATCCCGCACCTCTCGGAGTTCATCCACACATCACAGAACTTTGACTTAAGCGCGATTCGGCTCAACTTCTGTAGCGATAGATTTTGTATGAGAAATACCCCCCTAGAGAGATTTAGCCCCTTTTTCATGCAGGTCAAGTGCCGACACCTCGACTGGCAGGTATCGTCAGCAGAGCAGATTCTCTGTGGGCTTGAACCAGTAGTTTCCATTGTTGAAGAGCTCACCCTTTGTCACGTAGAATTCACCACAAGATCGTCAGGGTGGTACAACGAGGTTGACCGTACACAGTGGCGCGATCTCCTCAGACCTTTCAACAATATGAAGATACTTGGAGTGCAAAATGAGTTCGTCGAGGAACTTGGACGTTCTCTACCTTCTGAGAATGAAGAAATGGCTCTGGACATCTTGTCAAACCTGAAGGAGCTTCGATTCCCTGAAGGAGGCAGGAACGAATATGCATTTAGACGATTTATCGAGCAACGACGCATAGCAGGACATCCTGTGAACCCTAGAATGGTTAATCCTTCTGAGTTTCCAGGTACTCTGCAGTGGTGAATGTAATGGCGCCGGGCGGGCAGACCGCCTATGATATTCTGAAGATTGTATGTCTTGTGATACCTGTTTATCTCCTACAATGACCCACATTCACACCAGCTCTTGCCCCATAATGACCACAAACATTCCAAAGATCAAGATCGGGCTGCAACGCCAAGCATGTGCCTCAGCATTTGCGAACCCACTTGGCCATATCCCCGAGTTTTCATGGCCAACATGTACTTTCGTAATTCTATCACTGTTCCAGCGACAAGCTTTACCCCTCACCACTTGATCAAATACGGCCTGAATTATCTCACCAGATTCCATCATCCTATAGACATATACACTGCTGCAACTGCCCAAGGAACCACTCGCTTCCATGGCATCCACTGTGCGGACGAGTTTATCTGCGAATTCGCCAAGGAGAGCGTTGACTTGGTCCAATCATTGCAAGCACTCATGCTTGCATAATATGTCGGGACCGAAGGTTTCGGACGTGTGCCAGTGATTGGCCTCGGACAGGATGTGACCACTGTGTCATTCGATGCCTCAGAAGTTCACGCCCAGCGTCGACAAGCGACTCAGCTCGCTGTGTGTGGACCTGGAAACTCTCGTACGCAAGCAACTCTTACTGCGTCTTGTCTTCGCAATTTTTTGTTCCCGCTGTTTCGTGTCCGGCCAATGTTTTTCATGGAGACTCTACACGTGATGGAGCCTCTATCATAATCTTTCACTGCCTCAACGCAACACTGCCAAAGGCCGCCTACAGTATCTTCTGCGCTGTAAACGCGACCATCGGGTCGCTTAAATCATCATACATGTTGCCAGCAGAGACGTCAGTATTTTCGGGGTCTGCGTCCCTGACACATAAGAATCTGAGTTCAAACCCGGGTTCCTCTGCGCTGCGTCATGGATCCACCATCGACGGAAATCTCGCATTACCGGGGCGGCATTCTGTGTCGACAGTTGCGCAAGTCATTATCGCAGGGCCTGCTGCTGGATTCGTTTGGACGGGCTGGACGGGAGAACGACAATGGCGGCGACGACGAGCAACACGGCCGACTCGCTGTTCCCATCGCCGCCTCGACGCTCCTATGGATCCCGACATGTACGCACGACCGCAGACTCCACCACACTCAGGACATGCTGCACCGGCACGGACATCCCCACTGTGCTCGCGACGGTATCATGCAGTGGCGCTGTACACATGTCTGGTGAGGACTGTTTCTTGCTGGCACGCGACTTGAGGGGAGCCCTGGGAAGGTTGCTTGGGCGTTTCCTTATATCCCGTGGACTGAGGACGGACTACCTTAGCCTTTTCGTTGTCTGCCTTTAATTTCTGTTTTCCTTGTATACTGTACTCCGTTCCTCGTTGCTTTCTAACTCTCGTGCGTAATTCTGACCATAGCTGAAACCCACCGATTTCGCTTCCCTGTTAAGCTTGATACCAGTATCTCTGTTGCTATAGAAGTTGCGAGTACTTCGTTAGTTATTGTCTTGCCTTTTTGTATCACAAGATGTTGCTATACTACTGAGAATCAATCGGAAAGTCGGTGTCCGCCCACACAATCACTTTATTACTGTAATAAACATTGTTCCGTCCTCGGGCGTTGTGTCTAACTAAGGTTGATTACACCGCCGTCGGCAGACAATGGACGCGAAGTAGAATCCACATACGAGCGCGGATGTCAGCCTACGACTCGTCTTATGCACTAGTAACTTACCAATAACTTGCCAATGCCTCATCAAGATGCGCAGGTGGCAAGGAATCCCTCCCCTCTTATAAAACGGCAACAATCAACCGTAACTGCTGTCGATTCTCTGCACCCACTTCAGCGTCGTACAGCACCTACTTGAGGGCCCAGAAGGTGAGCCAACAGACCAAAATGAACGAGGGATACAGGTGCCGTACGCCAAGAGTCAGCTCTGTGGCTGAAATCAGGAACAACGGATAATATGTGGGTCGGGTTGGGTCGTATATGGGCAAATCGCTGGCTGTACCAACAGCCACACGGGGTGGAAAATCGGTCGAGATTGCAAAATGACTGAGTTAAATCATGTGCGCACGATTTAAAGGTAGAAAACATTGAGTTAAGGTGTCTTTTTAGCAGGTAAGATGCGTGCGAGGCAATACCTGCGCGAGTTCTAGTGGCGTCGAAGAGGGTGGAAGTACAACCTCAACCCACGATTCCCGTGGTTCGAACGTCTGCGGTACGTGAATGTATACGTACATTTTTTCCTTCCGACTGTGAGAGGATGTTGAAGCCTTCATTTTGGAAGCACTGGCAGAACGAAGCCGTCGGACATGAAACGAGGTAGGGCTCATTCGTGAATACCAGACAGAACACTCCTATGAGAGCAAGTTCACATTTCAATGACACAGTAGACGAGCAACTCACCTCGCTCTGCCTAGACCTCGAAGCTTTCTCCTATGTCAACACTCTTACCACAGCTCCGAACGCTGCTCGATGCCATAAAACTGCAAATGCTGCTTATAGACACTTTGCAGGTGCTATAACCACCTTTCTGGCGCCATGAGGAGCATAGACCTCATATATGGAGCTACAAGCACAACTCCATGAGGAACAATCAGGTGGCAGGCGTTGTGGTGGGACGTCCGCTCACACTGAATGAATATGTGGGGTATCGATGCTGCGAAAAATGCGGGGGGTGATGAGACCGAGTGTGTATGGAAAGCATGCTGAGGCACTCCTTCAATCTTCAACCACATCCTCGTCGTTACTCACATTCCTGCCATGCTGTCTATCACTATTCGTCTTCCCCTCAATGCAAGTCTCGACAAAGTCTGTTAAGTGTGTGCTCAACAGCTGCTGTCTCGCACCCCGTCTCCCGACAACCCCTCTCCATTACCCCCTCCTCTCCAACCTCAACCGAAGACAGCACTCATTTCTCTCCACGACACAGTAGATTCTCAACCACCTTCCGCCATTCTCCCCCCTAAAATCCTCTCTACCGGTCTCACCAAACGTAACCATGCCCTCCTTGAACTCATTGAATCCGAGCGCGCTTACTCCTCCGATCTCGCCCTAATTCGCGACGTCCATCTCCCCGTTGCCCTCGGTATGTCTCATATACTCGGTGTCCCTCGTTACATCTCCTGACGTCACCTACGCCCCCATCCCA
>QFDX01003132.1:0-21327 GCA_003315875.1 Lactifluus piperatus | reverse complement strand
TCCCCCAATCCTACCCCCCCCTCATTCCTCATCTTCCACCCACACTCTTTCTAACGCTTCCGCATCGTCCATTACTTTGCTCGGCCCCCCTATGACGCCCAACTAAGTTTTCAAAACTTGTCCCAAATTGCTTCGCCGTTGGCAAGTTTTGAAACTTTGCAAACTCGGTTGAGACCTAGCCAATGACATGGCCTGTATAGAGTACCACCCAGCGTCGGGCCTGTAGGAGACTGCGGTATGCAGGTAGTTCCGCAAGAAGCTGTGCACGCAGCGCACGATATGTGGTCGTTTCTTTTATAGCACAGTAGATAGGCGGCCTTTGGCAGCGTGGTGTTGAAGTAGTGAAAAATCGCGGTGAAGAGGCTCCATCGAAGTGTAGAGTCTCAATGAGAGGCATTAGCCGTTCGATGGTATTGAGTAGCGTATGTACGTACGGAGATGCGGTGAGAGCTGCTCGCGCACGAGAGCTTCGAGGTCCACGCACAGCAAACTGAGTCGCTCACCGATGGCCGTGGACTTCAGAAGGGTGGAGGGCGGAATGACGCAGAGGTCACATGCTGTCTGAAGCCAATCACTGGCACATGTCTGGACCCCTCGGCCTCGACATATGATGCGCGCCATGAGTGCCTGCACTGATTGGACCCATTCGACGGACAGCTTGGCGAATTCTTAGGTGAACTCCTCCGCACGGTGGATGTCGCAGAACGGGGTAGCTCCTTGGACAATTATAGCAGCGTGTATGTTAATGGGATGATGAGATAATGGAGGCCATATTTAAGAAATTGGTGAGAGTTAAAGATTGTCGCTGGAGCAGTGATAGAATTATTATAAGAAAGTAAATGCTACCCATGAAGATTCAAGGGGATACGGCCAAGTGGGTTCATGGCAACTGTTGAGGCACAGGCTTGGCGTCGCAGCGTGGTCATGAAGGCACGAGACCTGTGGTGAATTTGAGTCATAGTAGAATATAAACATACGTCTCACGACATACGACCTTCCGAATATCGTACGCAGACTGCCCGCTCCCTTGGAGCCATCACCGTGACATACCCTCGCTTACCACCGCCACAAAAAACGCGGGATACCCTATCATTCCTTCCGCTCGTCCGCAGGCATCTCTCCATGAACAACAAAACAACCAGTTTGACACTCTCCTCTCCTCTCTCTCTCTTTCTCCATTCCCACTCCCATCCCCTCTTTTCCTAGTCCATGGAAATTATCCTCACTCAAGACTTACACCCTCCATAAGATCACGCAATGGATTCCCCTGTCTCAAACAACTCATCTATTCCTCACCATAGCGTGTCCCCTGCTACTGACCCCTCTTCTCCTTCCTCCCAGATCACTTCTACACAACCCTCTGATTATCCCTACTCTGTCCAACAACAGCAGGCGGGTTGGAATGCGCATACACAGCCATTCTATCTATCGAAACCCCCACCGGCAACCATACCCAATCCATCCATCTCAGCAAACTCATTGAACTCAAGTTCCAGCTCCGGGCGTGTATTTCGATCATAACGCTCAATTCGCACAATGGGCTTATCAACAAATGATGTTCAACGCCAAACAACAGGGACACCAAAATTTCCCAGCATGGCTTGCCCCCCTCTCAGCGCAGCCGCTCTCCTAGTGCCAGCTCACCGGCCATGCATTTTGCTCAAAGTCAACTCCATAATCTAAGCACTTTCCCCTCCGGCACTCCTCCTCCCCATCATCCTCAGCTTTCAAATGACTTTTGTGCCAGCTTTACATCCAATACTCGCAGTAGTCCCACTTCCACCTCATACGATGGTTTTCATTCCCATCGTTGCCGAATCATCGTCAGCCCTCACAACAATCTTCTGATCAACCTCCCACGCGTGATTGGCGGCAACAACCCAGGCCCCGGTATGCTTGTGCTGACGCTGCCGGTCCAATCACTACAGTCAACTCGACCGGGAGTAGGTCCCGACAACGCACTTCCAGCTTACTAGGTTCCGCTCATGGCACCTCCGGATCGCCACATCACCATTTTGGCAATGTTGACGCTCCAGCAATGCGCGTAGCCGGAACGGCCCATCCTCCCAACAGCATGCCCATTCGTCCGCTAGCTCCGTTGACCGAAACGGTAGCAGCGTCGCCACGTCGGTTTGATCTTCTAACCAAACGTCCACATCACCATCGCAATTCCTCCTTCTCATCTTCAACTCCTTCCGCCGCACGCACTACCCCGTCTAGTCCGTGAGTATTACATGCGCCAACCCCCGTCCGGCAAGACCTTCGCCACTGTCTCAAAGCATGTCGACAACGGATAAGCATATGTCACGTGACGCGTGACGACAACGAACTCTTTGAGGCACTGCCGATGCCGCCGCCATTAGTGGCGGACTCAAAGGTCGAAGGTCGACTACGCCGAGTGCTCTCCTCCAGTACTTCTTAAACCTTCACCGGAGGCGCAACATCCCCAGATGCCCTAGTGCCACTTCAGGACTCCAATGCAATGGGGCAGACGCTAGTGATCCCAGTTCGACTGCTACGAAGCAAGCAAAGAAAAAGCGTACAGCGTTGTTCAATTCTTGACTCAACGCATCGACGGATAACATCTTCCTTTTGTCTACCATGTCGTCTGCTTCCGTCAGTATTCGTAAATCGGGCCCAATTGGTAAGCTTGCCTGGCGCAACTCGCTTGCGGGCATCACGTCTCTCTTCAAAGACAAAAAAGGACCGGGATGAAGCTAATGAGAATAGCGGAAAGGGCAAAAGAATAAAGGCGAGAAAGATGAAGCTGCTCGAGCAAGCGTGTCACACCACAGCAGAGCTCGATCGTACCAGTAGCGAGTTGAGGGCGGAATCAATGGGTTTTCCCTTGTGGCTAAGCTTGCGCGACAGCATACCTTCAAAACCAACGCAGAAGCAGCCGCCAAAGCGAGAGCTCAGCAGAAGCCGCAGTCACGAGAGCGCACGGCCGGAATGACCGACATTGTATGGCGTAAAAGGGTTGCCAATGGGGACGCCGTTGTCATCCCAATTTGCTTGTTGAGCCACTCAACGGAGATATGGGGTGAAGGTGCGAATGAATTCATGTACGGCCCTTAGTTGCTAGTCTCGGAAACTACGCTGAAGGTGTTTCGCATCGTTAATCGTTGTAGGCCAGAGCGATGAGAAAGCTTATCGGAGGCCGTGCATGGGCTCCCAAGCGTGTGAATTCCTCTGCATTATCCATTTCTCGCCCAAAAATGCCAAGGTGCTGATCTATTTATCGTGTAATTGTCATGCATACTTAAAGCTCTCTTTTCTCTTTCACGACCCCTCCCCTCCTTCCGGAGCACTTTACTTCATCCTGTAAGGTCACGTGCTGAGCTCGGAATGGAACGATGGCTCGGAACGGAGCCTCTGAGTGGAACCGAGCAGACGATGTAGCGCCCAAGACCTTCGACCTACGACGATCCCTGCATCAAGCGCAGCGCATGCCCCTACTACCCCCACGAGTACATCTTATTATCTCGTCAACAGCGGTCTGGACCTCTCAAGACCTTCCAAGGACATCATACGAAGTGGCGCCTTTATATGTCTCCCTTCCATTTAGCACCTCCCCCACTTTATCTTTTATCCTTTATCCCCTCTACGCTCTCCTCCATCCTTGCAACCAAATCAGCACCCAAGCCGCCTCCGATTAGCTCCAATTAGTTACATTCTTCTTACTATTTGTTCACAAGGACGAGCCGACCACGCAGCGATGTTTGGGACCACATGGCAACGCTCTCACCTTTCGACATCTCCTAGATACCCTCGAATGATTAGGGTCTGACAGCGAGAACGCCTCGCTTGGGCTCGGACCTCCAGCGTGACCTTCTCTTAATACTCTCGTTTGCCTTTCTTTTCGCTCTTTTCGCTACCGTTGCCAGCCCCTGCCTCAGCCTCGCAACGCCAAGTCGAGCCAATGAGCCATCGACGTCGGGTGTAGGATTTTGGGAGATCGGCGCGTCGTCGATCCTTCCTTATCAGCTTTTATCTCTGACTCTTTCAAACTTACGGGAATGCTCCCGAAGCAGCGCTACAACCCCCATGAAACACGCTGGGGTTACTGCTGTCATTTTCACCTTATGGCCTTCGTCCCGCTAGCCACCCCCGTGCTGCGTGGCCAGCAGAACGCTTCAGGCTCGAACGTGCCTACGTCCTTGGTTTTGCACTTGACATTCGTCACGCACCGCTTCCCACTCTCACCTTCACTCATACATTGCGTTCTGCGACCTTCGTTAGTCTCCTTACGATCCTTCTGTGGACACATTGTGCTATTACATTGTATCCTAGCTCTATCTCCAGCTATCTTTCCGGCATCTGCAACCGACTCGGACCTTTTTTTCCTGACGTCAGGCAGGACCGCCATCACACACTCGCCACCGCACTTTGGCCGGTTGTCTCCAAAAATGTACCCACCCCACTGCGCGCAAACTCCCTCCATCTCTATTTCACCTCATCCGGCTTTCTTGCGCCTTCCCCTCACTCTCACATGATGATCTTCCGTTCATCGCCATTGTTGCTTGCAGTTTTTTCGACCTGCATGGCCTTGGCGAACTTGGTGATTCTGATGACCTTGTCCTTCGGTCTGCTTGTAAGCACATCTCCTTCAGTGCTCTGTGACGCTTTCTGGTTCCAAGGTCTGCTATCTCCTTCCTACACACAAAGCTGACCGCTTTTTCGAGGATAAACGCACATTCTGCATTACAGGTTGTTATCCTTGTTCGTCTCGTCTCCTCAGTCCTCAATGCTGGCTGCCACAAGTTCCTAGGTTTCTTGATCTCTCTGCCTCACTAGTGCTCACGCGCTCACTGGTTGTTCTCGGATTCTCTCTCTTCTTTGCTTGTCATTGCTTGCGCTGGACTTTTCTTTGTTCTACCGACTGTTCTTTATGCCTTCTTGTGGGATTGGACCTCTACTTACAATGATCTTCACCTGTCTTACTTGTAGTAACTATCATGCCTATGAAATTGTTTTGAAGCAATTTGTATTGAATACTAAGAATGAATGAAAGGCTCCACATTGACACGGATTCTGCTCATACATGGGATTGGTTTGAAAACTTAATCCCATGTTTTTGTTGTGGCCAAGTTTGCCACTTTCTCACTTGTTTCCCAACTTACTTCGATATCAGCCCAAAACTTGCCAACTTCAACGTTTGGCTAACATATCACTTGTTGGTCATGAAATCGTTCTAAGCTATTGGTTTACTTAAATCACACATGTTTGCCTCAAACAATTTCATCTCATTTGTTCATGATAAGATCCTCGTTGCTAAGGATCAGACGGAGTGTAGCTCAATGTTGAGATTATATTACAAATCTAGTGGAGTACAATTTAATATCGAGAGTGTAGCGTCATTACCATGATTCCACTTGAGTGGACATCCTAACGGAGATGGGAGTGGATGCGACGTCCCGGAATCCGAAGGTCGGATTATCATCATCCGGCGGCCGGATTCTGGGAATACGCGTCGGGGTGAGCAGAGGTTCGACTACAGATACCCTCCCAGTCGAATCGCTGCTCGTTAGGCTGATACTCAGATGGGTTTTGGCATTGGTTGGTGTGGTTCGGAGGTCGACGATCGCGATTCCATAATTTGATATGGTTAGGTGTGCTGGAACGTGTTGGTGTGCTGGGTGTTGGGTGGGCGGGCGGGCGATTTATGATCGAGGAAGACGTTTCGAGCGCAAAACCTCGAATTTCAGGATTCGTCGTTTTTAGGGACGATGATGCGGGACAAGAAAAGATGTCCGTGAGAGAGAGAGAGCGGGAAGACGACGAAAATAATTTGAATGAGCTAGAATGATAATTCGAGCGCGAATGTTCGATTTTCCAGGATTCGTCGTCTTTGGTGTTCAACGATGCAGGACAAAAGATGCCAGCTCACATAATCTTATCACTAATCTATTATGTCACGAAACGACGGTATACTGTATATTAACTCTCGCGCGCTCGACGTCTAGACAGGACCCCAATTCAAGGTCACTTGAGCCTTCAAACCAGTCACCTCCCTTACCTGCTGCTCGCTCTCCGCTCCGTCCACAAGCTCGCATTATGCGGCCTTCATCTGACTTCCACACACTAAACTCGCCAATATGCCCCCTCCAATGTTGCGAATGAGCTCCTCATCCTCTTTCTCCATTGATACTCTCGTCGGCAATTTATCCTCCGCGAATATCGTCATCGATGGTGGCTTCCTCAGTGAAAAGTCAAGGTCCCCTCCTTTCCTCGCTATGCCCCGCACCCCGTCTCCCGACAAACCCCTCCCCATTACCCCCTCCACCGCTACCTCCTCTCCAACCTCAACCGAAGACAGCACTCCAGATAGTATTTCTCTCCGCGACACAGTAGATTCTCCACCGCCTTCCGCCATTCTCCCCCCTAAAATCCTCTCCGCAGGTCTCACCAAGTGTAACCATGCTCTCCTTGAACTCATTGAATCGGAGCGCGCTTACGCCTCGGACCTCGCCCTAATTCGCGACGTCCATCTCCCCGTTGCCCTCGGTATGTCTCATATACTCGGTGTCCCTCGTTTCATCTCCCGCTAACGTCACCTACGCCCCCATCCCAGGCCATGATCCCCCAATCCCTACCCCCCTCTTTCCTCCTCCTCTTCCACCCCCACTCTTTCTAACGCTCCCGCATCGCCCATTACTTTGCTCGGACCCCCTATGACACCCGAAGATACCGGCACTATCTTCAGCAACATTTCCGACCTCGCTTAATTTGCCGATCAATTCGTCAATCGTCTCGAAGCCGCTCTGAGTAGTGTCGTTCCCATCGGAGAGGGCGAGGATAGTGTTGGTGCGCTCTTCATTGATACGGTACGTGGTGTTTTTCGTGGTGCCCTCTACTACCGCCCAGCTAATACATAAGAGATCCCCCATTTGGAGCCATTATATATGCGTTACATCACCATCACCCAGCTGCCCTCGCCCACCTTAATGTGCTTCCACAAACCCCCGCGCTTGCCGCGTACCATGCGACAACGCGCACCCTTGCCCAACAGCTCTCACACGCGACGGACCTTCCTTCACTCCTCATCAAGCCAGTGCAACGCATTCTCAAGTATGCACTATTATTGCGTGCCACCATTGTAGAGATACCTGATTCTCATCCCGACAAGGAGAACCTTCGTCGAGCCAAGGATATGATTGAGGACGTCTCGCATTCTATTAATGAAGGGCAACGACGGCGCGAAATCGTCAAAGACATTTTAGCCGCCGGAAAACCAGCAGAATTCCTCAAGAAGAAGGACCTTGGAATTGTCGTCCAGGTGCGTGGCGCTACCACACCTAGAAGCATATCTCGAGCCGACAGTGAAGAAGCTGAACGCTTCGCCCAAATGGAGCGCGGTATCCATCGCTCGGACGAGTTTATCCAACAATTCGCCAAGGAGACCCTCGAATGGGTACAATCCGTTCAGGCTCTCATGTCCGCGTTGCGTGCCTGGGCCGAGGGGTTCGGACGTGTGATCGGCCTCGGACCAGATGTAACATCCGAGGCATTCGACGCTTTCATGGCCGTAGTCGACAAGCAATTCACCTCTCTCTGTATGGATCTCGAAGCTCTCGTACGCGAGCAGCTTTTACCTCATCTTCATACGCTGCTTGATAATATCAAACGGCCAATGCTACTCATCGACACTCTGCACGCATTGGAGCCTCACCACTTTGCGCTGCTTCAACACAACGCTGCCAAGGGCCGCCCACCTTACGCACTACAAGAAGTATCGATTGCCTACATTGCACTACGTACACAGCTTGGCACGGAGCTACCTGCCTACCTCCGTCTCCTGCAGACTGGCGTGGCATTTTGCGTGGAACAATTAGCAAGGTGGCAGGCGAGGCTATAGCGGGACGTTCGCACGCGATGTGAGCTGTGGGACGCGTTACGCGCTGAGGGCGAGATGAATGCGGGAAGTGAGGAGACTGAACGCGTATGAAGAAGTCGCTGGGGGAGGCAGCACGTGACCTTATGACACTGAACATCATTCACCCAGAGAGAACTACACCCCGGTCGAAGCAATCTCGCCCCACAACGCCCTCCCCGACAGCCACGCGGGTCGGTACAGTCAACGCAATCATGGGTTCGTTTGAACCACCATACATGCTGCCAGCAGAGACGTCAGTGCTGTCGGAATCTACATCCCCAGCGCGCAAGAAACTCAGCTCCAACTCAAATTCCTCTAGCGCCGTCTCATGCGTCCACCATCATCGGAAAGTCTGCACGTGAACCCTCTAAGTGATCCCATGACAACAGGTCCGGGTTCAGACCCGCAGGTTCAGGTTCACTCCAATGTCCGAACCCGAACCCGAAGTTAGGGTCCAGGTCCATTGCTGCCTGAACCTGTTACCCGGACCTGAGGTCCGGTCCGGGTTCACGCGGTCCAGGACCGGACCGGGAGCCAGTCTATGGACCACCTTAGCTATGAGTTTTTTTTGCTTCCTTTAATTTTCTGCTTTCATGGTATAGTGCACGCTCTTCCTCTACTTGGTTTCTCATCACCCCCCCGTGCTTAATAGCTGAAACCCACCGATCCCACTCCCCCCTGCTGACCTGGATACCAGTATCTCTGTTGGTATAGAAGTTGCGAGTAGAAGTTGCGAGTACATTTGTAGTTATCTTACCCTTTTTGTATCATAAGAGATCAGAGAGGCTGTCGAGAGTGGATCGGGAAGTCGGCGTGCGCCCACACAATCACTTTATTTCATTTTTCGTTTTTGTTTGTTCCGCCCTCGGTCATATTGTCTAAGTAAGGATAATTTCACCGCGCCATCGGTGGACATTGAATGCGAAGTAGAGTCTCCATACAAACGCATGTGTCAGTTTATGACCCGCCTTATGCCCCTAGTACTAATAACTTACAAGCGTTACAAACGCATCATGAAGAGGATCCCAGGGCCGAGCAGTGCAGGTGGCAAGCAACTCATCCTCTTCTTACAAAATCACACAATCATCCCGCAGCTGCCGATTGCGCGTTCAGTGCGTTCTGCTGATTTGGTCACCTTTCATTGAAGCGGTTAGCACAAGTGAAGAAGGCTGTGTCACGTGTTAGCACGGGAGAGTAATGCCATATACGGTAGAACCGATCTTCCACGCAAAACGGGTCCATTTCTGGTTTCTTACTGTCTGCACGGGAAAATAATGCCAATTACGGCGGAACCGATCTAAAGACCGCCAAGTCGCTCTCTTCCGAGTCTGTGCCGCTGGTCTCAGGCGCCGACGTCCCATTTCTGGGAGAGTTCAGCACCGCAATAGGCAAACAATACTGTACGCACCACGCACTGAGCGCGAGGCAGACGTAAAGGCCTCAAGGCCTCCTTCAATCTTCAACGACATCCTCGTCGTTACTCACATTCCTGACATGCCAACTTGCTGGTCTACTACTATTTGTCTTCCCTTCATTGGAAGGCTCGGCCAACGTCCATCAAGTGTTCAACAGCTGCCGCCACTGTTCCGTCCACCAACTCACGAATCAATAGAGCCCACAAACAAGAGACGACAGTCACCTGTCTATACCCTCAATGATGACATACTTCTCAACATATTCTATCTCCTTCGACTAGGCATTCAAGACGATGAGGTGGAGGAGGACCTGGGTATTGTGCCTCATTGGGATCGCCAACTTTGGTGGTACAAGGTGGCGCAGGTCTGCCGACAGTGGCGGTCCATCATATTTGCGTCACCATCCAGACTCGATCTTCACCTTTTGTGCACGTATGGGACACCAGTAGCTGAAATGCTCATACACTCGCCCCCTCTACCACTCACCATCTATTATGACTACAAGAATCGAAGGACAACTACGGAAGACGAGGAGGGCATCCGGTTTGCCCTCCAGCACCGTGACCGTGTGCAACATATTAGCCTTTTTTTACCGACCTCAAGTTTGCAGAACATCATCTCAGTCATTGATGGGCCATTCCCACTTCTGGAACGAATGTATATCACGTCTCAAACCGATGACGATGCAAATATGGTCCTTCCGAGCACATTTCAAGCTCCACTTCTACGCACCTTCTCACTAATGACAGTTGCTCTCCCGATAGGATCTCCATTGCTCATGACTTCAGTGGGCCTTGTCACTCTCTCGCTTCAGAATATCCCATCATCTGCGTACTTTCCCCCAAGTCATTTACTCGCACGACTTTCACTCATTCCCCAGCTGGAGATGCTGATCATCCGTTTTCGTTCCCCTATCCCTAGCCGTAATATCGAGCCCCAACTGTCAAGCGCAACTGTCATGACCGACGTCACACTTCCAAACCTTCGCACCATTCTCTTCCGGGGTTGGAGTGCTTACTTGGAAGGCCTTCTTGCTCGCATCCGTGCCCATCTCAGCCGTTTCGAAATCGTTTTTTTCAATCAGCTCGATTTCGCGATTCCACACCTCTCGGAGTTCATGCGCACATCACAGAACTTTGACTTAAGCGCGATTCGGCTCAACTTCACCAGCGACAAGTTTCGTATGAGAAACGCCTCCCTAGGGAGATATAGCCCCTTTTTCATGCAGATCAAGTGCGGACACCTCGACTGGCAGGTATCGTCCGCAGAGCAGATTCTCAGAGGGCTTGAGCCAGTACTCTCCATTGTTGAAGAGCTCACCCTTTGTCACGAGGACTACACCACGAAATCGCCAGAGTGGCACACCGAAGTCGACCGCACACAGTGGCGCGATCTCCTCAGACCTTTCAGCAATCTGAAGATCCTTGGAGTGAAAAACGAGTTCGCCGAGGAACTTGGACGTTCTCTACCTTCTGAGAATGAAGAAATGGCTCTGGATATCTTGCCAAACCTTGAGGAGTTTCGATTTCCTGAAGGAAGCCAGAATGAGGCTGCATGTAGAGGATTTATCGAGCAACGGCAGGCAGCAGGACATCCTGTGAATGCTAGAAGGCTTGATAGTTCAGACGTACTGCGTTATTTGCTGTGGTGAATGTAATGGCGCCGTAGGGGGCGGGCACACCGCCTATGATGTTCTGAAGATTGTATGTCTTGTGCTACCTGTTTATCTCCTACAATGACCCACATTCACACCAGTTCTTACCCCATCATGACCACAAACATTCCAAAGATCAGGCTGCGACGCCAAGCATGTGATGGACGGGAGAACGACAAAGACCGCGACGACGAGCGACACGGCAGACTCGCTGCTCCCATTGCCGCCTCGACACTTCCTTGGATCCCGAAGTGTACGCACGACCGACGGACTCTACCACTCTCAGCACATGCTGCACCGGCACGGACATCCCACCTGTGCTCGAGACGGTATCATGCAGTGGCGCTGTACACATGTCTGGTGAGGACTGTTTCTTGCTGGCACGCGACTCGAGGGGAGCTCTGGGATGGTTGCTTGGGCGTTTCCTTATATCCCATGGACTAAGGATGGACCACCTTAACTCTTTCTTTGTCTGCCTTTAATTTCTGTTTTCCTTGTATAGTGTACTCTCTTCCTCTTCTTCGTTGCTTTCTCACTCTCGTGCGTAATTCTGACCATAGCTGAAACCCACCGATTTCGCTTCCCTGTTAAGCTTGATACTGGTATATCTGTTGGTATAAAAGTTGCGAGTACTTCGTAGTTGTCTTGCCTTTTTGTATCACAAGATGTTGCTATGCTGAGAATCAATCGGAAAGTCGGTGTCCGTCCACACAAACACTTTATTACTGGTAATAAACATTGTTCCGTCCTCGGACGTTGTGTCTAAGTAAGGATGATTACGCCGCCATCGGCAGACAATGGACGCGATGTGGAATCCACATACAAGCGCAGGTGTCAGCCTATCACCCGTCTTATGCACTAGTAACTTACCAGTAACTTGCCAACGCATCATCGAGACGCTCCAGGGGCAGGTGGCAATCAATCCCTCCCCTCTTATAAAATGGCAACAATCAACCGTAGCTGCTGCCGATTCTCTGCACCCACTTCAGCATCGCACAGCACATCTACTTGAGGGCCCAGAATGTGAGCCAACAGACCGAAATGAACGAGAGATACAGGCCACGCACGCCAAGAGTCAGCTCTGTGGCTGAAATCAGGAACAAAGGATGATATGTGGGTCGGGTTGGGTCGTATGGGCAGATCGCTGACTGTACCAACAGCTTCACGGGGTGGAAAATCGGTCGCGGTTGCAAGATGACTGAATTGCATATGCATGCACATACGCACGATTAAAAGGTAAAAAGTCAAGGTCTGTTTAGTAGGTAAGATGTGTGCGAGGCAATACCTGCGCGAGTTCTAGTAGTGTCGAAGAGGGTGAGGAAGTACAACCTCAACCTACGATGCCCGTGGTTGGAACATCCGCGGTACGTGAATATATACGTAGATTTTTCCTGCAGACTGTGAGAGGATGTTGAAGCCTTCATTTTGGAAGAACTGGCAGAGCGCCGCCGCCCGATATGAAATGAGGTGGGGTTCATTCGTGAATACAAGCAAGAACACTCCTATGAGAGCAGGTTTACATTTCAAGGCCACAGCCGACAAGCAACTCACCGCGCTCTGCCTTGAACTCGAAGCTTTCTCCTATGATAACACTCTTACAACAGCTCCGAACGCTGCTCGATACCGTAAAACTGCCAATGCTGCTCATAGACACATTGCACGTGCTGGAACGCTGCTTCAACACAACCCTGCCACCTTCTGGCGCCATGAGAAGCATACACCGCATATATTGTGCTACAAGCACAACTTCGTGAGGAACTACCAGTCCCTTGCAGGCTGGCGTAGCACACTGCATGGGTCAGTTAACAAGGTGGCAGGCGTTGTGGACCTTGTGGTGGGACGTCCGCTCACGCTGAAGGAAGATGTAGGGTTTGGAGGCTGAGAAGAATGCGGGGGGTGATGAGACCGAGTGTGTATGGAAAGGATGAGCTGGGAAACCGTGGTATTTTAATTAATTTCTCGACATTATTCATGGCTCGAAAGCTTGAAAGGAGCCCCTCACGACCTCTTACCAATCTCCCCCGGGCCGGGCTGACGGGTGCATGGACCGGTGGTGTCCACGTGATCTATGTTTTCGCTTGGCGCTGGAGTTCCGCTCTCCGCCGCCTCAAGTGTTGAACCATCTGTTTATCTCCCACTATGACCCACATTCACAGCAGTCCTCGTCATATCATGACCACAAACACTCCAAATACTTGATCCACTCTGCCGCATCTCCCCCCGGATTCATGGGCCAGCATATACTCACTTGATTATATCAGTGACGAGGTTTGCCCCTTAGTTCCCTCACCGTTTCATCGAATATGGCTCCCATTCTATCACTGCGTTTCATCATCCCACACATTGCTGTAAAAGGCAGTGTATCCACTGCCTAACGAGCCTCTTTTATGCGACATCCACTGTGTGGAGGAGTTCACCTACGAACTCACCAAGGAGCTGTCGAATGGGTCCAATCAGTGCAACAACTCATGCCTGCATCACATGTCGGGGCCTTGGGGTTCGGATGTGTGCCCGTGATTGGCCTCGGACAGGATGTGACCTCCGTGTCATTCAACGCTTCGAAGTTCATGGCCATCGTTGACAGCAACTCAACTCGCTGTGCGTGGACCTGGAAAATCCTCGTAAGCAAGCAGCACTTACCACATGTCCGTACGCGCTCGACTCCACCAATCGGCCAATGTTTTTCATCGGGACTCTACACGCGATGGAACCTTTATATCATGGTTTTGAACTGCTACCACACAGTGCTGCCAAATACCGTTTATCTTCTACGCAGTAAACGCGACCTGTAAACGCGACCATTGGGTCGCTTGAACCATCATACATTTTACCGGCAAGACGTCAGTATTTTCGGAGTCTACGTCCCTGGAATACAAGCATCTGAGTTCGAACCCGTGTTCCTCTGCGCTGCCTCATGGATTCATGATCGACGGAAATCTCGTATTCATTTTGATTCGTTCCGCTCTGTCTCCCTGCACTCGCGACGGTATCACGCAGCGGCGCTGTACACATATCGGATGAGGGCTGTTTATTGCTGGCGCGCGATTCGAGATTCGAGGGGACCTCTGGGATGGTTGGTTGGGCGTTTCTCATATCCCAATGATGAAGACGGACCACCTTTGTCTCCTTCAATTTTTGTTTTCCTTGTATAGTGTACTCCCCCCCTCTCTTTGGTTACCAACCCCCATGGTAATTCTGACCATAGCTGAAACCCACCGATTTCACTCTTCTGCTAACCTTGATACTGGTGTCTCTGTTGGAATAGAAGTTACGCGTATGTCTTGCCTTCTTGTAGTTGCTATGCCGAGAGTCAATCGGGAAGTCGGTGTGCGCCCACACAATCACTTTATTTAATAACATTGTTCCGTCCTCGACCTTTTTGTCTAACTGAGGGTGATTATACCGCTGTTGGCGGACAGTGGACGCGAATTAGAACCACCATACAGCGAGGTGTCAGCTTATCGCCCGTCTTATGCCCTAGGAACTTGCTAGTAACTTACAAACGCATCATCCAAGGGGCTCCCAGGGCAGGTCTAAAGTAACCCCTCCTTTGAGGATATGAGGTATATTGTTGCGGCACCGTGACATGTCGTGCACGCGTGAACATGGATACAAACCCACAGAAGTTGAGCCTCCGAGTCGTTGCTCGTTGCAATTAATCATATATCATATGAACTGAACTGTATCCTGAGGTTTGTCTTACAGTAGTCTTAACTTAGCAGTTCTATGTACACTGCAACCCCATTGGTCCACTTTGACGTGGGCATTCAACATATTCAACGTTCAACCCTATCAAGTTCAACGGTATTTTTTTTACTCCTCATCCATAGATTGTGTTCTCGCGGAGCTTGTAGGCCTAGGATTATTCATGTGTCAGATTCTCCCGCCATGTACTGGTCACGCATAGCTACTGCTCTGATTGTATCTAAGTCTAAGACTCCGGGTTTGTGGAATAGAACGGGCCACAAAGAGATGTATTCGCTACCTCTTACCTGTTCTCAAAATCCCATTGTGTCTCCAAATATCTCTTCTACGTAACTTTCCAGTGCTCCAACTCTAAACGACATCACTGGCATACAGGGAGATCGTCGAGTTTGCCCAACCCGGAGGCAGGCACCCGGGGCCATGTCCACTGTCGTACACGTCTGGAGGAGCGGTTCGGACCGGGAAGTGTGATTGGATTCGGACCAGATAGCGGTGTGACCTCGAGGTAATCGATGCTTTCATGGCCATAGTAAACAAGCAGCTCACCTCCACTGCGCCGACCTCGAAGCTCTCGTGTGCGAATCGCTCTTACCGCAGCACCATACGCAGCTAAAGGCCACCAATTAGCCAACGGTCCCACCCTCCACGTTATAGAGAGCACCGATCGCACCTATTGTGCTATGTGCACGGGCCTGGCGTCGATATATCTGCCTCCATCGCTCTCCTATAGTAGGCTGCCAGTGGCGTGGCACTTTGCGTGGCATGCACAGCTGTGGCGCGGCGTTCGCACACGGTGACGTGGGCTATGGGATGTGTTGTGTGTCGAGGCGTGAGATGAATGCGAGAAGTGAAGTGACCGACGACAGTGGCGAGCATGGGACCAGGAATGGAGGTCCCAGGGGTACTTGGTGAGGTGTAGAGCGAAGGCTGCAGAACGCTGTCAGAGACTCAGAGAGCTTGAAAGAGCTTGAACTTTACTTTGGAACTTATTTTGTCTATAGCACAAGTATGTCCGTTGTTTATCGTGAGAAATGAAGCTTAATGAAGTTTAACTTTTCTTCAAACTTGAGCCTGATGACACCCGAGGGAACTTGGACAGGCCGGGAAGAGATACGAAGGCGCTCATCCGTCTGGTCTCAGGCACCGCGGTCCTCCTATTCTGGGATAGCCATAGGAAAACGATACTCAAACGATACAGTACACACCACGCACCGACCCCATGTATTGACTTGAGGCAGCGGTGAGGGATCTTAGTGGGATCCTTCAATCTTCAACCACATCCTCGTCGTTACTCACGTTCCTGCCATGCCAACTTGGTTGTCTACCACTATTCGTCTTCCTCTCGGCAAACGTCTGTTAAGTGTGTGTTCAACAACTGCTGTCCCGCACCCCGTCTCCCGACAATTCCCTCCCAATCACCCCCTCACCCCCTCCACCGCTACCTCCTCTCCAACCTCAACCGAAGACAGCACTCCAGATAGCACTTCTCTCCGCGACACAGTAGATTCTCCATCACCTTCCGCCATTCTCCCCCCTAAAATCCTCTCCACCGGTCTCACCAAACGTAACCACGCTCTCCTTGAACTCATCGAATCCGAGCGCGCTTACGACTCCGACCTCGCCCTAATTCGCGACGTCCATCTCCCCGTTGCCCTCGGTATGTCTCATATTCTCGGTGTCCCTCGTTACACCTACTAACGTCACCTACGCCCCCACCCCAGGCCATGATCCTCCAATCCCCACCCCCTCATTCCTCCTCCCCTTCCACCCATACTCTTTCTAACGCTCCTGCATCGTCCATTACTTTACTTGGCCCTCTTATGACACCCGAAGATTCCGGCTCTACCTTCAGCAACATTTCCGACCTCGCTCAATTCGCCGGTCAATTTGTTAATCGTCTCGAAGCCGCTCTGGGTAGTGTCGTCCCGATCGGAGAGGGCGAGGATAGTATTGGTGCGCTCTTCATTGATACGGTACGCAGTGTTTTTTCTTAGCGCTCTCTACTACCGCTCAGCTAATACATAGAAGATCCCCCATTTGGAGCCACTATATATGCATTACATCACTCATCACCCAGCTGCGCTCGCCCACCTTAATGTGCTTCCCCAAACCCCCGCGCTTGCCGCGTACCATGCAACAATGCGCACCCTTGCCCAGCAGCAGCTCTCACACGCGACGGACCTTCCTTCACTCCTCATCAAGCCAATGCAACGCATTCTCAAGTATTCATTACTGCGTGCCATCATTGATGAGACACCCGATTCTCATCCCGACGAGAACCTTCCCTGAGCCAAGGCCATGACTGAGGACGTCTCGCGCGTTCTATAAATGAAGGGCAACGACGGCGCGAAATCCTCAAAGAGATTTTAGCCGCCGGAAAACCAGCAGAATTCCGCAAGAAAAAGGGCCTTGGAATTGTCGTCCGGGTGCGCGGCGCTACCATACCTAGAAGCATATCTCGAGCCGACAGTGAAGAAGCTGAAC
The DNA here is from genome assembly GCA_003315875.1 of Lactifluus piperatus. Taxonomy (NCBI): domain Eukaryota; kingdom Fungi; phylum Basidiomycota; class Agaricomycetes; order Russulales; family Russulaceae; genus Lactifluus; species Lactifluus piperatus. The sequence goes on along the minus strand of QFDX01003132.1, from coordinate 4,193 downwards.
GCTTCACCCAAATGGAACGCGATATCCATCGCTCGGACGAGTTTATCTAACGATTCACCAAGGAGACCGATTTGGTACAATCCGTTCAGGCTCTCATGTCCGCGTTGCGTGTCTGGGCCGAGGGGTTCGGACGTGTGATCGGTCTCGGACCAGATGTAACATCCGAGGCATTCGACGCTTTCATGGCCGTAGTCGACAAGCAACTCACCCCGCTCCGCGTGGAACTCGAAGCCCTCGTACGCGAGCAGCCTTTAACTCATCTTCGTACGCCTCTTGATACTATCAAACGGCCAATACTACTCATCGACACCCTGCACGCATTGGAGCCTCCCCACTTTGCAACAACGCTGCCAATGGCCGCGCACCTTCCGCACTACAAGAAGCATCGATCGCATACATTGCGCTACGTACACAGCTTCGCAATGAGCTACCTGCCTACCTCGGTCTCCTGCAGACCGGCGTGGCATTTTGCGTGGGACAATTTAGCAAGGTGGCAGGCGAGGCTATGGTGGGGCGTTCGCACACGATGGAGTGAGGTGTGGGACGCGTTACACGTTGAGGGCGAGATGAATGCGGGAAGTGAGGAGACCGAACGTGTATGGAGAAGTCGCTGGGAGGAGTCAACACGTGACCTTTCAACACTGAACATCATTCACCTAGAGAGAACTACACCCCGGTCGAAGCAATCTCGCCCCACAACGCCCTCCCCGACAGCCACGCGGGTCGGTGCAGTCAACGGGATCATGGGTTCGCTTGAACCACCATACATGTTCCCGGCAGAGACGTCAGTGCTGTCGGAATCCACATCCCCGGCGCGCAAGAAACTCAGCTCCAACTCAAATTCCTCTATGCGCCGTCTCATGCGTCCACCATCATCGGAAAGTCTGCACTCGATTCGTTCCGCTCGGTTCTCGTCCGGGCATGGGCATCAACATGGTGATTTACCGGAAATTTCGTCATCGCAGACACATCTCCCATTGCCACGGCGGGGTTCTGTGTCGACGCCCCTGCGCAAGTCATCATCACAGGGCCGGCTACTGGAGTCATTTGGACACGATGGGCGGGAGAAGGACAAAGGGCAGGAAGACGAGCGCTCCCGCGTTAACACGACGGTCAAGCACACGATTGTGGACTCACTGCTCCCATCGATACCTCGACGTTCTCCCGGAGCCCGACGAACGCGCACGACCGACGGATTCAACCACTCTCAACCCACGTTGCACCGGCACGCACATCCACCTGTGCCACCCCCGCCTCAGTTGACGGTGAGCTCACGATGGTACCATGCACCAGCGCTATACGCATGCCGGGTAATCCACGAATGCGACCCGCCTGATGGCGTGCAATATTATAGCCTCCCGTTCTTCAAACTGTACCTGGATGAGGTGTTTTGAAGGAGGCAGGGCACCCTTCGCGCCACCGGGACTTGCCATTGTTCGTAGACGAGGGTGAGGACTGTTTATTACTCGCGCGTGATTCGAGGGGAGCTCTGGGATGGCTACTTGCGAGTTTCTTATATCCTGTGGACTGAGGATGGACCACCTTACTTAGCTTTGAGTTTTTTTTTGCTTCCTTTAATTTTCTGCTTTCATGGTATAGTGCACGCTCTTCCTCTCTTTGGTTTCTCATCACCCCACCCCCCCCGTGCGTAATAGCTGAAACCCACCGATCCCACTCACCCTGCTGACCTGGATACCAGTATCTCTGTTGGTATAGAAGTTGCGAGTACATTTGTAGTTATCTTACCCTTTTTGTATCATAAGACGTTGCTAAGGCCAGAGGCGGTCGAGAGTGGATCGGGAAGTCGGCGTGGGCCCACAAAATCACTTTATTTCGGTTTCGTTTTTTCGTTGTTCAGCCCTCGGCCATATTGTCTAAGTAAAGATAATTCACCGCGCCGTTTGTGGACATTGAACGCGAAGTAGAGTCTCCATCATACAAACCCACGTGTCAGTTTATGACCCGCCACGCCTTATGCCCCTAGTATTAATATTAACTTACAAGTGTTACAAACACATCATGAAGAAGATCCCAGGGCCCAGCAGGTGCAGGTGGCAAGCAACTCATCTCTTCCTAAAAAATCACACAATCATCCCGCAGCTGCCAATTGTGCGTCCACACGCCGTCCAGTGCGTTCTGCTGATTTGGTCACCTTTCATTGAAGCGGTTAGCACAAGTGAAGGAGGCTTGTCACTGTGCTAGCATGGGAGAGTAATGCCATACTGTATACGGTAGAACCGATCTTCCACAGCAAACGGGACCATTTCTGGTTTCGTCCTGCCCGCACGGGAAAATAATGCCAATTACGTGGAACCGATCTAAGGGCCCGATCGGGTCCCCAGCCCCAGTCAGGGCCGGGGCCGTCAGCCAAAAATGATCGCCTTGGGGCTGGAAGCGGAAAGCTCATGCCTTGGAGGCTAAAGAATGTGTGTTCGGTAACATTCAGCCTCGCCTCCAGCGTGACAATGACGCCTGTCCCTTGCTTGTAAGTTAATCCCCGTCTACTATCACGTGGTACGGTGGTAGTTATGCAAAAACCTTTCTATGACCACAACTCCTCATATTTTGGCCTCGGACTTGATACTTTAGGAATCAGTGGTATCATAATTATGTGTGACAAATTTTGGCACCTGAGAAACACCCGGGAAACAAGTATGGGAGGCCTCTGAATGTCTGGACAGTGCTGTTGCACTGCCGAAGGTTTCGGAAATCAAATCAGCTTGACTCGGCACTGTGACAATTCACAGCCTTTTTGCATTCTGAACACTGGTAATAATAGTTACAACGTTTTTGTATTATATACACCCAAAGAAACTCAACTGATGACCATTATATTGTCTAAGAGATTCATCCCAGTTGTTCTGAGGATAGGAAATGTCCCAGGGAGGAAGACCGAAGAAACTTTGCATTTTTTTTTGCCTAACTACCGACATGACAATAACAAAGGCCCAAAGAAGCGTAGAATTGATTACAAAGACTAGCTACGGTGATACAAGAAGTTGGCGACATTTAGCGAACGTGGGAACCGTCCGTATAAGGCAGGTTCCAACGCTTTGGCGTTTCGGGTAAAAGTAGACTAGACAATAGTAGACATATTACTTATTTGTCATGTGTAGCTCAAAAAGGTAATCACAAAAACATTTTTATAAGTCATTTATTCCGAAGGATAAGTCATACAACAGTGAAGTAAGTGAAGTAAACAATTATGTAAGATGTTGCTCATCAGAAAAATTTCTAAGTCGCGTGGACAAGGGCACGGGAATCGCAGCGGAATGGGACGTATGGGTGTGGGCATGTGCGTGGGTACCGGACTCGCACCGGAGATGAGCGCAAGGGGCATGGGCGCGGGCGCGGGTACCGGAATCACACCAGAGTTGAACGCAAAGGCACGGGGGTGTGGGCGCGAGTGCGGGAATTGCAACGGAGTGGGTGCGGTGGTGCTCGCACCCCTCGCGCCCCTGAGGGGAACGCACAGCGCGAGGGGCGCGCCGCCGCCGTCCTGTCCTTGCGCCGTGGTCCTCGCGCCGTGGTCTCGCGCCGCCGCGTCTGCTGTCCGAACGCCCCTCGCGCCCTTCACGCCCCTTGCGCCCCTCGCACCCCTCGCGTCCCTCGCATCCCTGAGGGGAACGCACAGCGCGAGGGGCGCGCCGCCGCCGTCCGGTCCTTGCGCCGTGGTCCTCGTGCCGTGGTCTCGCACCTCCGCGTCAGCTGTCTGAACGCCCCTCGCGTCCCTCACGCCCCTTGCGCACCTCGCACCCCTCGCGTGCCTCGCATTCCTGAGGGGAACGCACAGCGCGAGGGGCGCGCGGCCGCCGCCACCGCTGTCCTGTCCTCGCGCCGTGGTCTCGTGCCGCTGCCTCACGCCCCTTGCGCCCCTCGCACCCCTCGCGTGCCTCGCATCCCTGAGGGGAACGCACAGCGCGAGAGGCGCGCGGCCGCCGTCCTGTCCTTGCACCGTGGTCTCGCGACGCCGCGTCTGCTGTCCGAACGCCCCTCGCGCCCATCGTGCTGTTCTCATCGTGCCCCTCGCGCCGTGGTGACCACGGTGTGAGGGGAGCGAGGACCACAGCGTGAGGGGCACGCCGCGGCCTCTGCTGTCCTCGCGCTGCCGCCGCCGCCGCCCTCGTGTTGCCGCTGCCGCTGCCCTTGTCCTTGCGCCGTGGTCCTCGCGCTGCCCCCTCTGCTGTCCTCAC
>QFDX01003120.1:0-16742 GCA_003315875.1 Lactifluus piperatus | reverse complement strand
GCTGTCCCACACCACTTCATCAACAGCAAGTGGTGAACCGCGTGTTGCCATGCCACGCGCGTATTCGGACGTCGACTCATGCTGAGGAGCCTGAGCTCCCTCAAGATAAGTGTTTTTACTTTACTTCTCTTTCTTTTTGAAGTAATGAGTCTATTTTTTAGGTTATACTACCTACCACGACTCACGACGCACTCCCTCCCTCCCTATTTGTCGCGCAGCATTTCTCATCCCCTCTGGTGAATGCGGTCCCCCCGTGCCTTTGTGCTCAACAGCACATGTCGTCGCCTCAAGAGTGTTCGCCGATGTCGCTGCGTGGCTAAGCTATGTTTGAGCAGGTCAGGGCATCGGCTTTGGCCAATGGGCCGCCGATGGCGTCTGCCTGCGTTACGCTGGCATGCACGGTGCCCCGCACTTGCGGGGCATCTGTGCTTCCATCGTTGCGCGGGTCGTCGTCATGGGTTGATGTGCGTGGTGTGTTTGGGTCGCGTGGGGGCAAACAGTGACGCGTTGACCTCCTATGGTCGCTCGTGCGTGTCAGTGGGGCCCTTCTCGGTGCGCCCCCTCTTCTGCGCTGTCGGATTCGATGAAGAAAGATATCTGCAGGGTTTTGCTGGGCCGCCCTCAGCGGATACGGTGTCGCGCAGGCAAGCCCAGCTCGTCTGTGTCATCAGGGGCAAGGAGTGCCGCTGTTGCTCCCTGCTTCAACAACGGGGGATGACAACGACACGGGGAGAGGACCGCCAAAGCCCACCCATCCCCCTTCATGTGGCCCACATTCCGCACCATCATGGTGCCGACGTGCGTCGACCGCTATCGGCTGCAACGAGGATGGCATGCCCCAGTAGGAGTACCCTTGCAGAGGGTACTCTATACTCCACGCGCGCGTGCCCTGGTAGGTGGTAGGAGTACCCTTGCAGAGGGTACTCCTTACCCCCCTTACCCCCGCGCTACCCTTACCCCTACCCCTGATATACCCTTACCCTTGACGAAGGGTAGGGGTATTGCCGGGTAGGGGTAAGGGTAACAACTTTTTACCCGGGGGTTACCCCTGCCAATCACTAATGAGGGGTGTGGCCAAATGAGGGGTATGATATAGTATATCATACCCCTCATTCGGCCACCTTGCCATATCTCACTCAATCCTCCCTCACTCCACCTAATATTTGACCCATGTATTTCTATACATTTACCAATGACATTCCAGGTTTTTTTGAGCCACGCAAGCTGGTTTTCAATGATGTGCAAAAAAGGTCAAATGTCACACTGGTTCAGGCGGAGTTTGGGTAATTTGAGTCCCAGCAGATTGGAGATCAAATGGCATTTTTGGCCCGAATCACGTGTCCTGCGGATGCGTGACAGGTTGCCGCTGTGACTGGTGTGTGACTGGCTGACTGAGGGGTGTGGCCGAATGAGGGGTATGATATAGTAGGCCACGCCGCCCTGAATAAAAATAAATCGCCCGTCATGTGATCAAAATATGCCGTATATGGACGGAGAGGGGCAGCATAGAATTGCTCATGGTTGTCTCTCAGGCTTGTGGTCGAAGCAGCTCGCCCCCTTTCACATGTAATCTTGCACCATCTTATGAGATATTGTCCACGCATACAATCCCTGAGCACGCATCCATAACGATGAATTACACCTGCCAGTTTAGTATATTGCAAGCCCAGGTTCATTGACCTTACTGTAAAAAGCTTCTCACTCCAGAGTTGTACATTGTACATACTGCATTATCTTGTCTCATAGGCCAACACAACATACCAGGAATATCGAATACCAGTATGTGAATCTGAGTGGAAGCGGCTAAGGAGGCGTTGTCGTGTACTGCGATACACATACCCATGACAATAGAAGATAGGGAGATATAACATTTCCTATGCTGATGAACCCATAAACTGAACCCATAAATCTGAATGCCCAAAATATACCCTCACTTGCCACCATATTCTAGCAGCAATTTTGCAACATCGTCATGCGTAAAGATCGTCGCATGCTCGAGTGCGGTCATGCCACGTCCGTCCTTCATTTTGGTATCCGCGCCATGCTCAAGCAACGAGCGTACAACTTTGAGCTTCCCCCACTTGGAAGCATGATGCAACGGGGTCGAGTGGTCCTTCGTCTGTGCGTTCACATTTACACCGTGTCCAAGCAAAAGTTGGACGACTTCGACAGCGGAAGAATTCCAATCTGATGCCCAATGCAGTGGAGTGCTGCCATCTATATCCTGAGCTTCTGCGTCTGCATTGTACTTGAGGAGTATGCGAACAAGATCAACATGACCTTTCGCAGCTGCCGAGTGCAGTGCAGTAGAGGACCCGTCCAACCGGATATTTGGATCCGCACCATGCCTAAGAAGCCATTCCGCGATCGCAAAATTTCCACGTCCACATACGGAATAAAGTGGGGTCATTTTTTCGTCGCTTTGAACATTCACATCTGCACCGTGTTCATGAAGTAGTTCGGCAGTTGAGTAGTGACTTCCCGCCAATGCTGCGACAAGTGGTGCCACATATAGACCACCACGGGCATTCACATGCTGGGGATGATTAACGACAAGGTGTTTTGTCAGATCCCGAAATCCAAACAAGGCCGCGTAGTATAGAGGGGTTGATTCGTATCTTGGTCCACCGCGGTCTATAAATGGACCAAGAGCATGACCAAAATACTTCACCTGTTCATCGTCGTTCAAGAGCATGGCCCAAATACTGCGTCTCTGGTGGCTACTTTCAACGTCGCACAACTGGAGCCAGGCCCAAAAATGTGGTTTGTCTGGATCAAACAGGTGTTCCATAGCCTTCTGTACATGTGACGACACATTCCCAAACATCGCATGCTCGGCCCACCACCTGGCAGCATAGTCGGCAAGGGGTAGGTTGTCCTTCGTGCCAAACACGTATATGGGATAATTCAACTGCAGAAGAACACCCAAGCAAGCTTGCGTGAGGATTGTGTGGGAGGGCTCCAGGACAACATGATATTGAGAGATCGTTTCACTCGACATGGCAAGACGTTTTGATGTAAGGAATTCCTTTACCGAAAAGTGGGAAAACTGAACCACTCGAGAAGACTCGTCTTCAACGATCGCGATTAAACTCGAGCATGCCGTTAACAATGTTTCTTCTGCATCCTCCCACCGCCAATCAGGGTTTAATCTTGGAATCCCTTCCGCATCATCGAAATCAACCGCAAGGACTTCAGCAAGTTCCTCGACAAGAAGTGGTCGAACGGCCACAACCAGGCACTGCAACAGATGACGAGCATGGTCTCGATTCGACTTCTTGATCCCCTTCAACAGACGCTCATATGTCTCATCTAAACCTTCGGGCAGTTCCTCGAGGGTGCGTCGCACACTTGGAGGTAGACAATGCCGCAGAATGTCAAGCTGACAATACACCCAGCGAAACCTGCCATATCATAAACAATAAAATCATGTGTACAGCAAGATCCCACTTACATTCCGCCGGCTCTTTCAGACAACGTCTTGATAACAAGTTCTTTATCCTCCTTCTTCCATCTCCTCATTATCGTCTCCGCGTCAGAGTAAACCACAGACCGGACGTAATCCACGATGTCTTTCTTTTGCCCGCTTTGATTATGGAGTGACACGCTATGGAGTGCCAAAGGCCCAAGCTTTGAACGGATGTCCGCCTCCGGCCGACTAGTAACGCATATATGAAGATTATCCAATCGGAGGTTTACCAGCTCCTTCACAAGGGCCAGCACCTGTTCGCGAGCAGATGGTATCCCAGGAGCATCGGGACACTCGTCGAGCGCATCTATAATGATGTATGTCGGGTTCGAATCCAGGACTATAAGCATCTCTTTCAAACATTGTGTCAAAATCGCATCATTGGGTTTCTGTGCGCCACTGTCATGAGCGTGATAAAGCTGGGATAATATGTCGCAACAAGCCGTAGAGCGAGAAGAAAGCTGGATGAGAAATGAAGGGAGTATGTTGTGTCGGCTTTGCTTGTCGGCGTCTCGAAAATCGCAATAAAAATATGCTAGGGAGGCAGATTCCGCCTCACGGAGCGCAATAACATTTTCGATGATTGTGGAACTGATCGACGATATAAGCAGGCTAAGTGGAATCAATTGAACGAGAACGAACCAGAGAATGCTCTTCCCAGATCCAGCTACGAGAACAGGGGGTGATCAGAGAGTGGGATGCGCTAAACAGCACGTGGAACATACGTTTGCCGTGAATCCATAAGAGGCTACTTGTTGATTTCCATTCTTTGAAGATACTGTCTTGAAAGAACCAGTCTGCTGTTCCTTGGTGGTGAGCAGAGCACGCAATGTTGTGATTCAATGACGGATCGGGTGGAGAGAGCCACTTGCGGAGGTCCCCTCGTAATTGGCTCTCTGCAGGGGCCTATCAGCATGCCCTGCCCACATGGGGAGATTAAAAGAACACGTACGCTTCACTTGATCGACAGTGTTGGCAGTCTGTAGGAGAACCGTTCTTGATTCTTTTCCGGGTGGCCACAAGATGTTCAGGAGATTTCGATAATGAACCATAGAGAAATTGCGCACCGTCAATGGCCACCTTGACCTTGTTATCGACACCTTTAACACTATCATCGATGTCCTTGATTCTGTTGTCGATGTCCTTAACCGTGTCATCGATGTCCTTGGTTCTGTTGTCGACGTCCTTAACCGTGTCATCGACGTTCTTGACTCTCGCATCGACTCCCTTCACGTTGTCGTCGATGTCGTGTGCAATCTTCAGCACTTGAGCAGTCGCCATCCGAGCTTCTTCCTGTGTAAGAATGTCTAGCCTCTTTAATGAATCTTCAACGTCCGTCTTTCCAGCCAGTCTCGTCAGAAATTTCTCTGAAGATTGTTCAGTCAACAGCGATGCATAGTCGAGGTAAGCTCACTTGTCCGTCCCTGCTTAATCTCTTTTGTTGCAATGGCCAAAATAGATAATACTTCAACCATGATTTTCCCAATCACATCCATCATCTCCGAAGTAGCCGGAGTCGCAGCATAAGTCTCGAGTCGTCTAAAGAAGTTTTCGATACGTTTGAAAATGTCGAAAAGTACACTTCGACTTGATTCAACATCTTTAACCGCCTGTGTGGTATCAGTACGCGCGGGGAGGTGGAATCGATAAAGCTGTTCACCAAGAGGAGGACCCCAATGCCAGCAAAGATCACTTTTCCAGGGGAGAATACCTGAGATTATCAGAACGCATATAATTTGTTTGGATAGGCACTCACGAGGCCAACGCCCTCTCCGAGCGTTGCCGAAAGGGCATACAACACATGCACTGTCGGGTTGAGCCATCTTGTGAATCTCTCGTCACGGCTCTGAGCTCGACCAAGTTGTTGGACTTGGCCTTGAAGTAAAGTTAGAATGGCACTTGGTGAATGACATGTTTGCAACTGGGTGGCAAGTGGATGTGCGATAAGATCTTTCTTGGTTTGTCTTTCGTAAGCTTTCAACGCATTGTCGAAGATTGCTTGGAAGTTGGAGGTGGAGGTGGTTGGAGGGGTGGACTGAGACGACATATATCAAGGCAGCAGCAGGGGTGCTGTTCGTGGTGAGAGGACGATAGCAACTTGGATATTGAGTGGGAGGAGAAAGGCGGTGATAATCGATGGCTTCCCACGCGGATTCTGCCTCATGTTTGTCTCACGGTGCGCACTGATCTGGTTATGATATGAGTATAAGCGCGCAGGCACGCACAGGACTCGGTGTGATTCCATGAGTGCCACATTGGAGGGAGCTTTTTCCCCCGTAAATGTGCAGGGTATAGTGTACTGCAACTGATGGCATCTGCGTCAAGAGCGACTTTGAGCGAGTGTGGGGGTCATGAGGTATAAATCAGACCCGTACGGAATCCTACGGGTACCACTATGTCAAATTGTCAAGTCATCTCACCGCTTTCATAAACACATGTTGTCACGACTGTAAGTCGTGAGGCATGTTAGTACGCAACGCGAACAAGTTAATAAAGTCCCGCGTCTGGTTACGCACACATCAGTAGCCAACCACCTGTTTTGCTGTTTTGGAAAGTTGAGTCGCCGCTCGGGTATAGCCGGCCCATAGCGGCCCGAACTCGACATCCGTGCCTCACCTTCGACGCCTCAGTCCTCCGTTCGGATCTCTTCTTCACTCAAGCGCCTTCTAACGAGCCACAACACTTCACATGGTCATCTTCACTCATAGGCCCAATCATCCAAATCCAACTGAAGCTAAGAGCGCTAGCCTTGCGCAATGGTGGCTTATACCAACAAAAGACAACTGAGCAGCTCCGTCCGCTGGCTCGGAGAGACACCATCCCATGTCGACACGGAGCTCGGCGTCTTACTCTCATGTGCGTCCTTTGCTCTCAACATTCTAACTAGCCCCACCTCTCCCCATGGGCAATCCTTCTCCCTTTAGCTCGACAACCTTCTTATTCACTCACACAGAAGCACAACACTAGACCGTCTGGACGTAGTAGCTCTGCCCCCTGAGATCAAGAGATGTTGGACTCATGCCCTGGACAACTCCGCCAACCCGCTCCACCCCATCACTGAGAACTACACAATATCCTACTGGACCCCCACAGCCCGGGAAGGAGCGATCTTCTCTCGGTAAGCACCCAACCACAACTCCCAGGAAATTACATTCCGACTCAGCCCTTCCCTTCCCTCATCCGGTACTCCACCACCCTTCATTCAGGGCCTTCAGGTGCGCTCTAATCGCCTCTTTCACGCTTATCTGACTCGTAACAGGCCATGTTTTTTTTCGCTCATCCGACTCGGAGTCGTCCTTCAAGTCCTTCATCTCATTTGTCGACGAATCCTAGGCATGCCTGCTTCCTGGATCATTCTCTTTGACATATCAGCGGCAGAGCTCGACTGACCTCTTGCAATGCTGACTTGGCGATGCGGTAGATCGGCGCTAGTAGTTTTAAGTATGTAGCTTGTCGTAGAGGTGAAATACAGGGTAACAGTAGAGGTACAATTATTAAGTGAATAGATATTTGTGGACTAGCCTGAGGTATGTACCGTATATGCATTGCGATGTAGCCTCACCGAGAGCCATGCTCTGAGAGAAGTCTTGTTACTTCCCCATGTCCCTTCCCATACGCAAGCTGGAGCGCCGTGCTGCCCTCGTCGTCCTCCGCTTCTACATCCGCACCGCGCTCTAGCAACAGACATACGACCTCCTCTTTCCCATGCTCTGCCGCACTATGCAATGGGGTCCAGTAAACCATATTCCGCGTGTCCACACCGACGCCGTGGTCAAGCAATAATCGAACGACACTGACGTGACCTCCCGCCGATGCGACGTGTAATGAAGTCCAGCCGAAGCCAGTCCGGGACTTGGAGTTTGCATTGTGCTCGAGGAGCATCCGAGCTACCTGAACGTGCCCATAGGAAGCCGCCCAATGCAGGGGAGTCCAACCATCATCTTCATAGACATTCGGATCTGCACCATGGCGGAGGAGCCACTCCACAGTATTGGTATATTCGCCTCTGGACACGGAAGTGAGTGGGGTTGTACCCCAACCTCCACGAACATCCACATGTGCGCCGTGACCATAGAGTAAATCGGAAATATGGAAATGATTCCCCGCCAGTGATGCCACCAGCGGTGTAAGAAGGTAACCGCCACGGGCATTCACATCCTGTCGGTGCTCGGTAATGAGATGCTTTGCCAGGTCGTGAAACCCGCAAAGCGCGGCGTAATAGAGGGGGGGAGCGTCACATCTTTTGTTGGGAAGGAGTCGGAAAAAGGCTGAGCGTGGAAGGGGACGGGCGTCGACGTCGTGTAACCGGAGCCATGCTGCAAAATGCGGTCTCCGAGGGTCAAATAGATATTCCATCCCTTTTTGTATACATGACAACGCTCCCGAGAATTGGGCATGCTCCACCCAGTTTTGCGACGCATATCCAGCCAGAGGAAACTTGTTCCACACGTCATCCATCTCGACTTCGGTCGTCCAAGCGTAGCAGGACACCTAAGCAAGTTTTTGTGAGGATCACGTGAGCCGCCTCAAAGGAAATGTGAAAGCGTGAGATATCTCCAGTTGAACTAGCAAGGCGAGATGAAACCAGGTATTCCTTCACTGAGAAGTGAGAAAACTGCACAACCCGTGAAACACCGATGTCCACGATGGAAATCAGACTAGAACATGCTGCCAGAAGAGCCTCCTCTTGATCCTCCCATCTCCAATCCTCGTTTAACTTCGGAATACCTGAAACCGAGTCGAACTCGACCGCGAGCACCTCCGCAAGCTCATTGACAAGAAGAGGTCTCGTCGCGACTGTGAGGCATTGCAAGAGACGATATGCATCTTCTCGGTTTTCTTTACTGATTTCCTCGAGGACTCGTTTATATGTATCGTCAAGAGATTCGGGCAATTCGCTGAGCACACGTTGGACATTACGTGCCGGACACCGCCGTAAAGTTTCTAGTTGGCACACGACCCATCGAAACCTAGAAAATAATGGGCAAATTGTTGAACGGAGAGCGACACGCTTACATTCCGTCGACGAGTCTGGAAAGCGTCTCGATGACTAATTCCTTTTCCTCCATCCTCCACCTCTTCATCATTGGCTCCGAGTCAGAATAGACCACAGCCCGGACGTATTGAACGATATCCTTATGCTGTTCATCTTCCCCATGAAGACATACTTTGAAATATGCCAACCGTTCGAGGGTAGTCCGGATATCGAATTCGAAGCGGCTCGTTACACATATGTGCAAGTTTGCAAGGCGCAGCTCGACGAGCTCCTTCACGATCTCCAGTACCTTTCTCCTAGACGGTGGTAATCCAATCATCTTCGAAACGTTAGGACATTCGTCGATGGCATCGATGATAAGATATATTGGAACTTGTTCCAGAGCCGTGAGTATGTCCTTGAGGCATCCTGATAGATCGTGCTCGCTGGGTTGCCGCGTGCCACGATCGTGAGTGGAATACATGTCCAAAAGAATCTTAAAGCATAGCTCGGATTTGTTGCAGAGCTGGATGAGTAGAGATGATAGTAGAGCACGAGCATCCTGTTTTGTACCGTCACTGAAATCGAAAAAGAAATAGGCAAGGCCGGGTGGATCTGCGATGGGAGCATGTTGTATGTGATGAATGATCTCTGAGCTTGTTGAAAGTATGAGATTCCTAGTATTCTGCAAGTTGAGTGACAACGCACCTAAGTATACTTTTCCCACATCCTGCTGTTAAGAGATAGTTTTGCGATTAATCACAGTAAAGGGAATAAAAGTAGAAAAGACTCACGTTTTCCATGAATCCATAACAACGACTCAGAGCCAGATTCCTTCCAGCGACCAAATGTGTGGCTCTGAGTGAACCAAGTTGAGGTGCCAAGATGGTACGCATCACGTGCCGTGTTATAATTAACTGTCGGATCTGGAGCAGAGAGCCATTCTTCCAGTCCCTTCTGCGCCTGATCGCCTGCGGGTATCTCAGCCCTCCACCGCAACATCGGTTGAGAACGAGGGCCACGCACGTGTCATATAACCCAGATAGATCTCGATCTCCTGCATCGCTTCATTTGTTTCCTTCCCGGCTAAGCAGATGAAGTTTAAGCATAGAGTTTAGTAAAAGGCTAGCGGACACGCTACATAGTACGCACCGTCGAAGACAGCCTTCAAATTTTCGCCAATGCCCTTTAAATCGTCGTGAATGCCTGTCACTTTATCCTCAACGTCGCGGGCAATTTTAAGACTTTGTGCAGTCACTCCCAAAGCCTCGTCATGCGTCAGATTATTCAGTCTCTGCAGTGCATCTTCAACGTCCGCATGGCCTGCTACCCTCCTCAGATACCTCTCTGAATCCGGTTAGTCAACGTAGTCAACAGTGATATATCTCAACAAGTCGACTCACTCGCTGATCCCCGTTTGATCTCTTTCGTCGCAACCGCAAGTATCTCGAGAACTTCAACGGTCACCTTTACTATGAGCTCGGTCATCGTCTCGGTCGATCGTACTTCCGAATAAATCTGGAGGCGCTCGAAAAACTTTTCGATCCGTTTGAAGAGCTCGACGAGTGCCGAAAGGCCCACGCCTACATCCTTAGCTGCCTAACAGACTTTTGTGTTACAAACAATTCTCACAAATGAAAACAAAAATACAGACTAGGAGAAGAACACCGATCGCCGAGAATATCACTTTCGCGGGAGAAAACACCTATAAGATATATATTAGAACGTTACATCTTCGAGGCATCCAGTTATGCCGACTTACTAATCCAACACCTTCGCCCAGAGCGGCAGAGAACGCGCAGAGGACAGTAACAGTGGCAGTGAGCCATTGTTTAGAACTCTCGTCACTCTCTTGAGATTGAATGAGCTCTTGAACATTGTATTGTTTGTTAAGTACGTCAAAAATGGCACTGGGCGAGTCGCATGTTTGGAGTTGCGCGGTGAGTTGATGCGTGAGAAGGTCCTTCTTTGTCTTTTTTTCATAATTCTCCAGGGCAGCGTTGAGAAGAGTCTGAAAATTCGATGAGGCTGAGGGAGTGGAAATCGGAGACATGGAACTGGTAAGAGGCAGTCGCTTTGTATTGAGGTGAGATGGGGCCCGATGAGACAAGGGCCCGGTGTCGTTGATTCGGCAACTACCTTGCTGTGAAGCGTATACAGCGGAAGTCCCACGCATGTCCACGTCCGGTTAACCTATACCATATATATATGATAGACGCGCAAAAGCAAATGGTAACCGTTTGTAAGGGTCTGACATGGAGGCATAAGTGGTAGTGAGAGTCGAGGTTGAGGTGAATCAGAGGAGGAGCGGTCTCATGCATGTAACGCTGACGCAGACTGCGTCCTGTGAGTTTGGAAACATCACTAGAAGCCTTCCCCGATTCACCTCCTTCTGCGCGGCAAACCCCGAGCCAACGCTTCATCCGGTCCCGGGTCGTTGACGCCGGATCATCTGATCTGTGACTCCCCTTCCGAGGAGCCGAGGAGTCGGTAATGGTACTGTATGCAATTCGATTCTCCACGACCTCTACGCTCAGCACAGCGCCAATTTGTATCTAATACAGAGATTCAGCTCCTTTTCCTGGAAATTGATGACGCAGTTCGACGAGCCGCTTCAAGTTCACCGTGCTAGCTTTAATCCTGAGTTGCTTCCAAGCCGCTACAAGCCGTGACAATATCGGTCGACACTGGCAGCAGCGCATGGCAAAACCACGAGCCAAGCTGATAGCTAGAGCTTAATTTCCACCCTCGACCTGCCGTTCGCGAGCAAGAGCTTGCGAGCGCATCGACCCCAAACCCTTCAACTCATTTGCCCGACGGATCTCACGCATGAATCCCTCGTCGGGACGATTCTCTTTATAGATCAGCGGAAGAGCTTCATTGTACCTCTTGCAGCGCGGTAGATGGGTAGCTAGCTGTATGCATTACCGCAAGGTGATACTGAGACCGGCAGGAATATACGATTGCGATTCCTAGGCATATAGTAGGTATCTGTGCCAGTGGACTAGTATCTGTGTATGCGTTACAATGTGCCCTCATTTAGTATTTTGTTCAAGAAGCAATCTTGCGACCTCGTCATATCCCTTCGCCGACGCAAGCTGGAATGCCGTCCTACCCTTGTTGTCCTCCGCTCCTACATCCGCGCCACGCTCGAGCAACAGCCTTACGACCTCCAGCCGTCCTCCTTCTATGGCCCTATGCAACGGGGTCGAGCGGCTATCATCCCGCGTGTTCACATCCACGTGGTGTTCAAGCAATAATCGAACGACGCTGACATTATCTCCCATCGATGCGAGGTGTAAGGGAGTGCTGCCGCACATAGTTCGAGCTTTGATGTCTGCATTATGCCCGAGGAGCATACGAGCTACTTCGAGGCACCCGTAGTGAGCTGCCAAATGCAGGGGAGTCCAGCAATCATACTCCTGGGCATTCGCATCTGCGCCATGACTGAGGAGCCATTCCACAATACTAGCATCTTGAGTTCTCGACGAGGAAATGAGTGGAGTCGTCTCGGCTTCTCCTCGAACATCTACACCTGCACCGTGATCGTAGAGTAACTGCGCAATATGGAAATGATTCCCCGCCAGTGATGCCACTAGTGGCGTCACAAATGTTCCGCCATGAGCATTCAAATCCTGGGTGTGCTCGGTAATGAGATGTTCCGCTAGGTCGTAAAACCCACAGAGCGCGGCGTAATATAACGGGGTGGCGTCCGTTTTTTGGATGTATGAGAACATGAAAAGGGGTGAATCTGGAATGGGAATGGGGTCTCTGTCATGCAACCTGAGCCATGCTGCAAAATACGGTCTCCCAGGGTCAAATAGTTGCTTCATCCCTTTTCGTAAATGTGATGACACTCCCGAGAACTGGGCATGCTCCACCCAGTTTTGCGACGCATATTCAGCCAGAGGAAACTTGTTCCACATGTCATCCATCTCGACTTCGTCGTCCAAGCGCAGCAGAACACCTAAGCAAGCCTGTGCCAGGATCACGTGAGCTGGTTCGAAGGAAATGTGAAAACGTGAGATATCTCCAGTTGAACGAGCAAGGCGAGATGAAATCAGGAATTCCTTCACTGAAAAATGCGAAAATTGCACCACCCGTGAAAAACCGGTGTCCACGATGGAAATCAGACTAGAACATGCTGCCTGAAGCGCCTCCTCTTGATCCTCCCATCTCCAATCCTCGTTTAACTTCGGAATACCTGAAACCGAGTCGAACTCGACCGCGAGCACCTCCGCAAGCTCATTGACAAGAAGAGGTCTCGTCGCGACTGTGAGGCATTGCAAGAGACGATATGCATCTTCTCGGTTTTCTTTACTGATTTCCTCGAGGACTCGTTTATATGTATCGTCAAGAGATTCGGGTAATTCGCTGAGCACACGTTGGACATTCCGTGCCAGACACCTCCGCAGAATTTCTAGTTGGCACACAACCCACCGAAACCTGAACAACGATGAGAACTCGTTATGAGGATATAGCAATACACCTACATCCCGTCGGCGAGTCTGGAAAGCCTCTCGATGACCAGCTCTTTCTCCTCCTCCCTCCACTTCTTCATTATTGGCTCCAAATCAGAATAGACCACAGATCGGACATATCTATCGATATTCCTCCTTTATTCGTCTTCTCCATGAAGGCATACTTTGAAACTTGCCAACCGTTCGAGCGTATTTCGAATATCGAATTCGAAGCGGCTCGTTCGACATATGTGCAAGTTTGCAAGTCGCAACTGAACAATCTCCTTCAGAATCTCCAACACCTTTTGACGCGATGGTAGCACCCCAATAACCTTCGAAACCTTGTGACATTCGTCGATGGTATCGAAGATAAGATAGATTGGGACTCGATTCAGAGTCCTGAGGATGTCCTTGAGGCATCGTGAAAGGTCGGCCTCACTTGGTTGCTGCATACCACGACCATGATGGAGTACATGTCGAAAAGTATTTTAAAAGACCGGTCGGATTTGTAGCAAGGTTGGAAGACGAGAGACGAGAGTAGAGCGCGGGCGTCCTGCTTTGTTACGTCCTTGAAGTCGCAAAAGAAGTAGGCAAGGCAAAATGGATTTGTGATAGAAGCATGTTGTATGTGATGGATGACTTCGGAGCTTGTAGCTCCTTACGTAAGTATACTTGTTCCAGGCCCTGCCGTTAAGCGAGAGTTGGGGGATCAGAGACAGCCAAGAATATATAAGTAAACGAAAACCACGTTTTCCATGAATCCATAATAACGACTGGGAGCCTGACTCTTTCCAGCGATTAAATGTCTTACCTTGAGTGAACCACTCGAGGTGCCCTCATGGTAAGCGTCACGTGCTGTTTTATAATTTACGGTCGGATTGGAGAGAGCCATTCATGCATGGAATCCCTTCAGTACCTGATCACCTGTGGTTGTCTGAGACTCGCAACATCGGTTAAGATCGGAGAGTACTAACGCGTCATAATACCCAGATAATTCTCAATTTGCTGGACTGCTACAGTTGTCTCCCTTCCAACTACGCAGACCAAGGTTAAGCATAGAATTGGTGGCTTGAGATCGCGCACGCACCACTGTCGGCAACTTTGAGAACTTGTGCAGTTAGAAGCAGAGCCTCATCGTGTGTCAGATTCTCCAGTCTTTTCAGTGCATCCTCAACATCCGTCCGTCCGACCACCTTCTTCATATATCTATCTGAATCCAGTCAGCTAACCGTGATATATCTGAACAAGTCGACTCACTCGCTGACCCTTGTTTAATCTCTTTTGTCGCGATAGCAAGTATATCAAAAACTTCAACAAGTACTTTTACGATGAACTCGGCATCGCCTCGGTAGGACGTACATCCGAATAGATTCGGAGAATCGGAGGCGCTCGAAAAAGTTTTCGATGCTCTTGAAGAGTACGACGAGCGCATCCATGCTCGCGCCTACATCCTTGAAAAGAAAAACTGACTTGGAGTAGAACAGCGATCCCTGAGAAAATTGCTTTCGCGGAAGGTGATACCTATGAATAAGAATTACCGTACTAAAAGGTAGATCCTGGATGAATATGCTTGTGCAGACTAACCAGGCCAACGCCTTCACCCAAAGCAGCAGAGAATGCGCAAGGGACAGTAACAGTGGCATTGAACCATTCTTTGGAATTCTTGTCGCTCCATTGAGACTGAATGAACTCTAGAAGATTATATTATTTGTGAAGCACATCAAGAATTGCATTGGGCGAGTCACAATTTTGCAGCTGTGCTGTGAGTTGATGTGCGACTAGGTCCTTCTTCGTCTTTTTTTTTTCATAATTCTTGAGGGCAGTGTTGAGGATAGACCGGAAATTGGAAGAGGATGCTGATGAGGGTAGAAGTCGGGTGGTTCGGGACATTTCACTGTGAGAGGAAGGTGGTTTGAGTTGAAGTGGGCCGTGGCTTTCTCCTCTGCCTGTCACTCCCATCATAGCGAAAAACTCGAGGCTAATGCACCCCAACTGCCTTGTGGACGCTATCTTCTTTCATGTCGACACTCCGGGATATAAATTCGCGGGTCGCTACCAGCCAACTGAACTGCGCCCCTTACCCTAACCTCAATAACCATCTCAGAGCTCACAATGTCTTCGCAATCAATAACACAACCTGACCGTCATATCGACATTCAACAGGGAGTGACCGACAGTGGTATGTTACTGTTTCCGCCTTTCCCCCAAGAATTTTACTAACCCATAAACTAGATCCTCCCGTCCACGATGCATCTGATAGGGGGCCATCCTCGAGCTCCCCTTCGGGCTCGGTCGTATCTGCCAAGAACTTACTATTCGACTACCCTGATGCGGACATCATCCTTCGTTCTCGTGATTCCTTCGATTTTCGCGTATTGAAGCATTATATCGTCCACAGTTCTCCCATCCTTGGCGAGAAAGTCTTGGTCTCCCTCGATCCTGATCCTCCGTCCAATGTTACTCCCAATACCACCGATTCGGAATCGGTCATCGATTCAACTTTGCTCCCTGTAATCCAGCTTTTCGATACCAGTGCCATCCTCGTCAGCCTTCTCAGTTTCATTTTTCCCGTACCACCCATTCTTCCCGCAACTATCGAGCAGACCATGGAACTTCTCTCTGTCGCTCAAAAGTACAAGGCCGATGTCGTACTGAACCGCATCCGGAATCACATTGCTCAGCAAGATCCACTATTCATTCGGGAAGATACTGCACTCGACATTTACTCCCTCGTCCATAAATTTGGGCTTCGCAAGGAGGCGCTCCAGGCAGCACGCTCAACGCTATCCTTCTCACCACTGACTATCGAAGGCTTGAAAGACAAGCTCGAGGTGATGTCGGGCGCTTGGCTTCACGAGCTCTGGAAATATCATGAGAGAGTTAAATCCAATCTTACATCAGACCTCGAAGAGGTTAGAGTGTCCCATGCGCAGAAGGCCCTAGGAGAATCAACTTGTCAATCGCTCACGGCCTACCATATCCCAACTTGGCTTGATCGGTATATCGAAACCATAGGAAAGAATCCCGCTTTCTTTGACCTCACTAGATTTCACATGGCCTTGTCAAACCACATACAGCTGTCAGGAAACGGTGGAAGCGGAGTTTGTGTATCCTGCCAGTCTATATCCCACAAGATGATACACGCACTTTGGGCGGCTTTGACAACTGTGGTTAACAGTAGTATATCCAAGGTGAGTCGATATAACTGCATTTGTAAACCATCTAAACGCTTTCACAGGCTGAGCCAGATCTCTTAATTATCGAAGAATGGCCAGGATCCGAAAGTCATACCACGTCACCTAGAGAGGCTTCTTCTCCGCTGAAATACTCAGATATGTGCAATGCAGATGTGATACTCCAATCAATTGATCATGTCAATTTCCGCGTCCATAAGTCGGCCCTCGCCGCATCATCACCCTTTTTTGGTGACATGTTCACCCTACCACAACCACAAACGGACGAAACTGTCGACGGGCTTCCCGTAGTACATATATTCGAGGATGCGGAGGTCTTGAATAGCCTTATCTCGATGTTGTACCCCGTTTCCCCAGAGATACCCGACACGGACGACAATATCTTGGCATTCCTTGCTGCCGCGGAGAAGTATGACATGGCCGCGGTACAATCCTCCATCCGTTCTGAGGTCAGCCGCAAAGGGTCACTTAAACCGAAAGGCACAAAAGCATTCCGTATGTATGCTATGGCATGTAGGAAAAGCCTTCGTCCAGAAATGACGACCGCAGCCCGCCTGACTTTGGATTATCCGATGACATTCGAGTATCTAGGGGACACACTGCGATTGTTCGATGGCCGAGCGCTGCGTGACCTTGTCGACTTT
>QFDX01003109.1:589-11328 GCA_003315875.1 Lactifluus piperatus | reverse complement strand
CCCCCCCCCCCACTGCTGCTGTCAACACCATGTGGCATGTATGGGCTTTGATGCTAAGTAGCAGGGCTTGGTAGACTACTTACTATATGCCTTAGAGTATAGTTGTATGAGTAATTAGATGTGTGAATTTCATGGGATTTTGAAAGTACTTGAGTGTGTCTTAAGTTATACTTGGATGTGACTTAGGGAACTGGCTCAAGACAAAAAATTTCATCAAGTCAATCAAGACACACTCAAGACAACTTCAAGACCCTATTTCTTCAAGACAAAATCCAGAAAGGTCTTCTGCTTGAGAGTGTCTTGACAGATTTCAAGACCATCAAGCACCAAGTGTGCCTCAAGCCAAGTGCACATGTTCCTGATGACTAGAGAAGGGTGCAACAACAGTGATTCTGTTCCCAAATTCAATGCTGAGAGTTTTGCTTTGATTTAAAGGTACATACCTTTTGTCAATATCATCCAATATTTCATCGGCACAACTTTGGCTATGTGCAGAATACAGATACTGCTGAATCCATGTCACCAGATGGTCCTTAAAGGCCCCTTTAATAGCCTGGTGCAAGAGATCTGGTGAAATGAGTTCATATATTTCCGCTCAAGGGAACTCCTCAGTAAATGGCTGGCAAAACAGGTTGTACAGTATGCAGCAGTTCAGATTAAGGATCATAAAACAACTCACTACAACATTTCCTACAAGGCCATATTCTTCCCATAATTCCTTGAATTGTAGTGTTTCCAGTAATGTGAGTGTATGTTGTAGACGCCGGGAAATGGCATGTGGGGCATCCAAATTAAGGGAAGGTGCAGTACACCTAAAGCAAAATGATGAGATGTAATAAAGAAATGAAGAGGAGGCATACTTTGGGCACCAGCCTTGAACAATGCTTGCAAGCAAGCACTGCTCTAGACAATCTGCAATGTATGGACCAAGTCTATAGATGGCCCACCTGAAATGATCATTGGCACAATGCACAATCTCTGGCTTTGTCATTCCAGGTTTCAACAACTGCAGGACCTGGGCAAGAGCTGCATGGAATAGCTGTCACCAAAACCTATGGTAATCCTCAAGGCAAGCATGTCGTTTCTCACCTTCATGTTTGGATAGTTAATTACACAACAAACTTTGGAATAAATTGACTTACATTTGGGAATAGGCAGAAAACCAAGGAGGACAACTCCATCTAGTGTTGCTGTGGCTTGAGCTGGTCATTTTTGAAAAAGTTGGATATGTGACCAAATAAAATAGATAAAATTCTGAAAATATTTGAGCATATAGATCTCCCCCAGGAGCCGGTGGGCCTCTGCATACATTAAGCGCCAAAGTCACTTCTTCCAGAGATAAATGACTGACTACAAAATGCTTGATTTTGAGGTGATTTTGCAGGTGGTCAATTATATCTGGAAGAAGTAACTTTGGCGCTTAATGTTTGCAGAGGCCCACCGGCTCCTGAGGGAGGTCTATATGCTCAAATATTTTCAGAATTTTATCTATTTTATTTGGTCACATATCCAACTTTTTCAAAAATGACCAGCTCGAGCCACAGCAACACTAAAGTCTCCATCCCTGTGAGCACATCATGTAGTATTGTGGATGTTTCCAATTGAAAGGTAGATTGGCCAATATTCATTTGCTCCAGTTGCAATTGACACTGTTGTTTTGTCACTTCCAAGAATTAATGGGACAAACATAGCGTTATGTGTAGCAGGATCCTTGCTAATTTCATCCTAATGGAGATGGCCACAAAATCAGAATTGTGATTCCCAGTAGTAGTGACAACAAACCGCTTGTTTCCATGCCCAGTCACCTGACATGAAGTTGTGGAAATGGTGCCTGCCTTGTGAATCGTACTCATGGAATGGCGCATAATCAAATTCATTTTTGAAGTTGGGGTTCGAGATGAGGCATTTGACAAGCTCCAAGGGGTCACAGAACCAAACATGGTATGTGTCCTCCATCCAAGAAGGAATGTCATTTTCTGGATGCATGGCAGCACACCATAATGGAATAGATTGCCATGGAATGTCACCAATGCTTGTTGCATCAATTGTTTTGTATAGATCCAGATGATTCTAAAACAGTGCCTCCATGCCACACTTAGCAAGACTTGCATTCCACAATGTCAGTAACTTGTCAAGATGATGAGCTGACATTTGATTCCTGCGGTAGAGAAAGTCAGTGAGTTCAAATCCAAGGTGACTTGGGTATGGGGTCCAATCGTCTGGTCCAGGTCCCCCATCATGCGGCATTGGAGAAGTTCTAGCAGAAATGGGTAATCTGTCTTCATCACAGTTTGAGTTGAGTGAGATGGTGCACTTTTTATTATCCACATCAGTAAAATGTCAGCCAACTTAAAATCACTTAAAATCACTTATGAAGCTTAAAAACTGGCAACTTAAGCTACTTAGAGAATTTTCATTTAAGTAAGTTTAAGATGAACTAAAGTATGACAAGTTGTACTTAAGTCAACTAAGGGTGCTTAAAGACACCAATAATTATGGCATTTGTTAAGCTAGGAGTAAGCTACTACAAGCTCATGCTCACTGTATCCACACCCTCATGCTTGCTGCATGTGCTGCCATGGGTGTTGTCCTTGTGCCACTGGTGCTGCTGTGGCCCTCATCCTTGTGCTGCTGGTGCTGCTGCTGTGGTCCTTGCTTGCTGCTGGTGCCACAGCCCTCATCCTTGTGTGCACTGCCATGGCCCACCCTCATCCTCATGCGCTGCTGTGGCCCACCCTCATCCTTGCGCGCTGCTGGTGCTTGCCCCTTGTCCTCATGCGCACTGCTGGTGCCATGGCCCTCACCCTCGCACGTGCTGCTGGTGCTTGGCCCTCATCCTCATGTGCACTGCTGGTGGCCCACCCTCGTCCTCGCATGTGCTGCTGTGGCCTGCCCTCATCCTCACTCGCTGCTGGTGCCATGGCCTGGTCCTCACGCGCTGCTGGTGCTTGACCCTCGTCCTCGCTCACTGCTGGTGCCGCAGCCCTCATCCTCGCATGCTGCTGGTGCTTGCCCTCATCCTCGCTCGCTGCTGTGGCCCTCGTCCTCGCTTGCTGCTGGTGCCACAGCCTGGTCCTTGCATGCTGCTACTGCTACTTGGCCTTCATCCTTGCTCGCTGCTGGTGCCATGGCCTGGTCCTCGCATGCTGCTGGTGCTTGCCCTTGTCCTTGCTTGCTGCTGTGGCCTGCCCTCATCCTCACTTGCTGCTGGTGCCACAGCCTGGTCCTTGCATGCTGCTGCTGCTTGGCCCTCATCCTCGCTCACTACTGGTGCCATGGCCTGGTCCTCACATGCTGCTGCTGGCCCACCCTCGTCCTCGCTCACTGCTGGTGCTGTGGCCCTCGTCCTCATGCATGCTGCTGTGGCCCACCCTCGTCCTCACATGCTGCTGTGACCCTCGTCCCTCATGCTGGTGCTGCCATAGGTGCTGTTATCATGCCACTGGTGCTGATGTGGGCGTTGGCCTCACGCTGCTGGTGCTGCCATCCTTGCACTGCTGTGTGTGTGGAGGTTAGTGGTGAAGGTGGGTGCTTACCCCACGGGCACCCTACCCGGGCCTCCTGGTACTCCCTTGGAGCCTCTTAACCCCAAACAACCCCCTCACATCCCATTTGGACAGGGAGGAGGGGTGTATAAAAAGTAACTAAAAAAAAAAGAATGTAAGTATAATAAGTGAAAGAAAGAAAATGCACAAGGTGTGGCAATCTTTCAGCCACACAGTTTGTTGCTTGCTGTTGATTGACCAGGAACTGCTTGAGGCCAGAGGGCAAAGTGTGATGAGAGGTGGTGGTGGCTGTACCCATGATAAGGAAGTCATGACTTAGTAAAAAAAAAACAAAAGTCAGCTGTGGGAACAAATGTTTGACCCTGTTTGGACAACTCATGTGGTTGACTTTTGGTCTTACAAATCAAGTTTGACTTCTTTCACAGGTACGCGTTCAGGCTAAAAGAATGTCGACACTGCTGCCTCCCACCATCACCTCGCCCTCTGACCTCAAGCAGCTCCTGGTCGATCAACAGCAAGCAACAAACTGTGTGGCTGAAAGATTGCCACACCTTGTGCATTTTCTTTATTTCACTCATTAAACTTACATTCTTTTGTCTTCAGTTACTTTTTATACACCCCTCCTCCCCATCCAAATGGGATGTGAGGGGGTTGTTTGGGGTTAAGAGGCCCCAAGGGAGTACCAGGAGGCCCAGGTAGGGTGCCCGTGGGGTAAGCACCTACCTTCACCACTAACCTCCACACACACAGCAGTGCGAGGTCAACACCCACACCAGCACCAGTGGCACGAGGACAGCGCCCACGGCAGCACAAGCAGTGTGGGGACAACGCCCACACCAGCATCAGTGCAAGACTGGTGCACGCCACTTTTATCATATAACTGTGGCAGTTGCCTACAGAGCGTTGTACACCAATCCACACTTTTTATGAAAAGGCATTTCATTTATTTACCTGGTATGTTTCATTCTCATAAAGCCTGCAGTTTTTTTCATTAGGTGTAAGCAAGTCTATAAATCAATTTCATTGCAATTTTCATTATGTACCACAGAGAATTTCATTACTATTTTCATTGGGTATCTCAGGGGATTTCATTACTATTTTCATTGGTTGCCTCTAGGACTTTCATTATCATTTTCATTGAGTGCCTGGGAGATTTTCAATACAATTTTCATTAGGTTCTTTAGGAAATTTCATTACTATTTTCAATTTTTTTTTTTTTTTGAAATAATTTATATAGCAGGTTTGGGGGAACGCCCCTTGCCACATCAAAACAGCGTACCAACGACATTATACACTATTTAGCTACTGACTGTATAATCCCTTTGCAGGTCCTCCTTTTCTTTGAGGTGTTTAGTCTCTCGGATTGGCGGCCCTCTGTGACTGTCGTTGCAAATGCGGGAGTGGAAGACACAAACTCAGAGTTGAACATGTCCGCGGGGTGAGATGCAAGCACCGCCTCGCGGGCAGAGGTAGGAGCGACGGGCTTCTTCTGCTTTTTGCTGGGTTTAAACGTAGTGGGGGAGATGTCAGGGGGAGCAGGGGGGTTGGATGGGCCCAGCGTGCTCAGGGGAAAGGCTGGGTCAGTTCTCACATCCTCAGGCCTAGTCCCAGTTCCTTGGCTAGCCCCTTTGGCCAGAGGGCATCAGTGTCTCTTCGCCGCTTTCCGCGCCGCAAACTTACGTCCGCAGTACGTACACACGGGTTGTGAGGCGCGCTCCACAGCTTCTTCAGCCACTTTGCACCAGTCTCGCCTCGATGCGTGGTTCCTCTTCCTTGCAAGTCGCTTCCTCTCCTTCTGGGTGGCAGTTGCCTGCCAGTCGCCCTTGGTGAGATCGAAGAAAGCTTGGGGGCCCTCCTCATTGAGAAGCTCTAAGATAAACACAAACATCACCTTTTTCACTGCCTGAACGGGGCGAGGTACCAGTGCAACGGCGCACTTGACCAGGTGAGTGTGGAAATGGGGAGTGAACTCGACCCAAAAAATTTTTCCATCCTCAGCTTTCTGGGCCGAGAGGGTCTGGGCCCTGAGGTGGTCCCTAGATAGGAATAGGGTTGCACAAGGGTAAGGGTATGGGTATTTTCAAGCACTACCGTCCCCTACCCGCAGGAAACCCTTACCCTACCCTATACCATGGGAAACCCTGTCCTCATACCCGGAGGGTATGGCTAAGACACCGCGGGTATAAAACCCGCGGTATACCGCACAGTGTGTGGAGGAAAAATAAAGAGAGATCACACGTGATACTTTACCAATAGCATAGGAACGTTGTAGTACATAGATAATATAAATTGTGACAAAGGAAAGGAGCGCAGATACATGTCAGGCGCGTAGTGTCATCCATAAATGGTAATCAAGGTTGCCTATATATGGTAATTATACTTTAAGCAGCCACGTAGATAAATTAATCGCACACAGATGTTGGAACACTCCTGGCATTGTGCCCTCTTCATCAGCCGAGTTCCATCAGTGTGCACAGTAAAATTCATCATGGATATTGTGTATATAATACATTTAAGCACATAACTACGTCCACTAGATTACCTTGGAGTGCTTGTTAGGATCTGCAGATAAGTCTCCCTCGTCATTGGCAGCGAGTGCTCGCTTCTTCTTTGAAGATTGATACTTGCGGTGGCGTTGCTTGATGATGGTTCCAGCAATATCTTCAGTGGTGATGATATCGGCACGACTCCAGGCACCAACGCAGAGGCATCGACGAATCTGCATACCTGATAGTCGATTCCGAGTGAAATGGAGGAGTTGGCGACCCTGAGAAAAGACTCGCTCCACAGATGTCGATGTTGCTACACACAAGTGAAGTCAGAACACATGAGTTAGACGACTAAATAATCACTTACCTTGCACTGAAAGATAATCCAATGCCATCCGCGATAAAATTGGGAACGCATTGCGTTTCTTGTACCACCATCGTAACAGGTCCTCAACGTCTTCCACACCTGCCAATAGATAGTCTTCAAGCTCCTTTGTTACGCTGTCGGCACCTTGCTTCACTGAGATCTGAGTAAACATCAAGAAGTCGTCGTCTGGCACCTTCTTACTTTCCTAGCTGGCTGTGAGTATATATGTAACAAATGGAACACAACGAACCTTTAAGCTTACACCTGATGTACTGGCAATCGGCTGAGCGTTGTCTGATGTTGCCTTGAGTTTGTGACAATAGTCCAGGAACTCGGAATGGAGGAGGTCCTCTGTTTCCTTAATCCAATCTGTACTATATTTGCGTTGCTTGAACTGCTCGAACTTGAGACCAGGATGTAAGCCTAACATATGTCAGTCTCAGGAACACTGCTCGCGACTCAGATAATGAGAACTTACTCATGGCAATGCGATAAATGTTAGATTGACTATATTTGATGTAATACTTCTCCATTACAGCCTTCCCGAGAAGCAGCGCAGCCCTGATGGGCTTACATATGACTTGACCACCGATCGTCCTAGAATCGAGAAGATCCATGATGTTCTCCATAGCGGGGATGACATTTGCGATCAAGGACGCATCCCTTGAGAACACAACTGTCACAGTTTTGTAAACCTGAAATAGGACGATGTTAGTATACGCCCTGCATTAGACCAAGTCCACTTACCTTAAGAACAGTGATCAGTTGGCCAATGATCAACCAATCGTCCTCTGATAACTCATACTCCTGTAATTTGTACTCTCTACTCCCAGTTATGTTGTCAATGACTGTACGGTAGTCTTGTGCCATAGCAATCATATCGTAGGTTGAGTTCCAGCAGGTTTTGACATCGCGAGGAATCAATCGTGGACGCAGCGAGGCCTCAACACAAAATCGACGCCATGCAGGGAGCACCTTGGTGGTAGAGTGGATGATCGCGTATGACAGTGAACGGATCTAAGGCTGATGAGAATTATTTGAAAGGCATGAGCGAACAGAGACTTACCTTAGTGAGGGCAAAGCGTACTTCTCGCGTCTCAAATTGCACATCTGCCGGGACAGTTTCATCGTCTCCATCTCCCTCTTCATCAATCCCTTCATCCGCATCTGCAAACTCATTGTCCTCCTCCTCCTCCTCCTCCTCCTTGTCATCACCTTCACCATGATCTGAAGTTTCATCAATTTCAGCTTCATCGTCCTCCTCCTCGACGTCCTCATCAGTCTCCAAAAGATCTGGCAAGTACTCATCTTGATCGTCTTGATCGCCCTCATCGCCCTCTCCCTCCTCATCATCTGACCCATCTGCTTCACAACGCTTCTTGGTGGTGAAGGGTTGAAGGACTTTCTTGGCTGAAAGCTGAAGCGTGTGGTTGAGGCATCGAGTGCGATCCTCCTCTCTGAAAGTATTGGAAAACATGCACGCAAGTGTAGTATTTTGCGTGTCATTGGACGATGCATTATCACCAGTCCATGAAAGGATCTATCATGTATTAATATGTATTGGTGGACTGAAGGGTGAATTAAAATACCTTATCTGTGATTCCATATCGAAGCAACAACGCGTTGAACTGTGCTGCCAGGGTTTCGCCTGTGTGAGACTAGTATGTCCTTTAAGCATTGATATAGATCACACAAGTAAATATGCACCTCGGGAACCTCAACAATATCAAGAAGGAACACAAGCGGAGTGTCTTCATGTTCAATCTGCACTGTCCATGCAAGGAACGCCCGATGATTTGGCGATGTCCAGGCGTCCGTTGCAAAGTTCAAGCGACCTGGATAAGCCTGGGGGTGATATAAGGTCAGATCTTAATGTGAACTGAAGAGAAGACATACTTTAAGAAGACACTTGAGCTTTCTTTGGCCCTTCTTGAACGCAGTTGAGATATCATGGCGTGTTGTGTTGCGCTTTGGTAGGTCAATGTTTGGCCGGCCTGCGAGCATCATTTCTCACAGCCAATGATCTTCGACGATTCGGATAGATCAATTGGATTCGGTAACCCAGCGAACACACATCGCACTTGATAAGCATTAAGCCGTCATTCCAATTGGCTCCGATCTGCAATGATAAGAAAAAAACATACCGCACTTCATCATTTGTGTGCATCCTGTGCATCACAGTGATCGGGCGCTGGCCAGCTGCTGCAAACGCAGCAAATATACTGCCATCCCTCTTGTCCACTTTTGCGCCTGTCAATCGAGCCACAACGATATCCTTACCCCAGCACCATTCAGCGTGTGTCCTCAGGTTTGAGGTAGATGTCATGTCCTTCGAGTCCAAGTAACGACAAACGCCATGAGAAGGAAGTTTGCAATGAGGGGCAGCGCAGGCAAAGAAGTAGAACTTCCTCCCATTGTCAGACATGATCTTCACATCGTCTGTAAAAAACTCGTAGATCGCAGAGGTCCAGCGAGCCTTGGATGCCGCTGAGACAACATCAGAGACACATCATAGAAGA
Organism: Lactifluus piperatus; assembly: GCA_003315875.1. NCBI lineage: Eukaryota > Fungi > Basidiomycota > Agaricomycetes > Russulales > Russulaceae > Lactifluus > Lactifluus piperatus. Next base: position 2,447 of record QFDX01003109.1, on the reverse strand, counting down.
AAGATCAATCTCACCGAGCTTCTGTTCCGGGGTGTCTTCAGTCACCTCAACCACACTGTCACTAGATACTTCCTCAGCGTCAACATGGGATTTCCCTGCAACAAGTACTTGTGTTAGCATCAGACGATGTTAAAGCGTCATCCAGTCACTCACCTTTCCCTCTGTTGATTCCTTGCAAAGCCTCACTGTGGGTGTCAACGCTTGTGTCTGAATCATGCCTAGAAGATGAAGGTAATTGACCCTTCTTCTGAGTTGAGGGCTTGAGCATGTCAACAACCTTCTGAACACCACGAGAGGCGTTGTGCTTGACACGAGACAATGTTACTTTGATAGAGGAGTGCGTGGAGTGGGTCAAGCCATTGTCACTAGACCTGGTGGACCTTGGCATGGTGAAGTATGAGGGCAGAGAGTATGTGGACTTATCGCATTTTTTTTTGGATGTTGGACCCTTCTTTTATCCTGTACAACGACGAAGGAACAGGCTGTTGGGGAATGTTTGCGATAAATATAACTTTTCATAGAAAACAAAATGGCATATGTGACAATCACCTTGTGGTGAATGAGGACACCATACGCTGATGTATGCTGATAAGTGGCGAGGTGTGATGCGATGGCACTGTTATCAGTGATCTTTATCAATGCATAGATAAGTGAAGACAAAAATACTCTGATCCGATCACCATGAGGCCTTGATTTATCATCTGAGCACACCAAAGATGTTTTACAGAGCACTTGTATTGGGAAATGTTGTTGTGTGTGGCAAAGTCTTAGACATATGCACTTAATAAATCAGCTGAGATAGAGGAAACGCGCGGGCACAAGTCAGCTGTAAGCGAAAATCGATAATCGATAAGCGAATAAGCGAAAATCTCAGATAGGCGATAACTTCATATCCATGCTTATGCATGTTCCTTGCGCGAGAACTAATATATATTTACATGTAAGCGATATAAGCGACTAAGCGACAATCTAACCGAGGTAACTTTGCACTTCAGCTCAATTTACCGAAGCAATATGCACTGAAGGTACATACCCGCGGGTATGGCGGGTTCGGGTAAGGTAGTGAGGCGGGTACAAGAAATCAAGTACCGTACCCTTACCTGGCCTACCCTCTATACCAAACCCGCGGGTATACCCCCCACCCGTGAGCAACCCTAGATAGGAACCAGCGGCAATGGAAGATGTTGAGAATGTCAAACATGGAAAGTTCTGTGTGCTCAGTAAGCGCCCTCTTCTTTGGGAGCTTCTTCCCAGGTGGGAAGTAGCCATCCAGTGAGGGTTCAGCCCCCCCGGCCAAAGTATCCATGGCGGGGGTTTGGGTGGGCTTGGGAATGGGAGTCCCCATGAAAACTGGGGTAGGTGAAAACTTGGGGGAATTGGTGCCGGGCTCGTCCAGCTGCATGATAGTGTCAGGAGGAGAGGTTGGAGCCGAAGAACGAGCTGTCATTGCTGCCCTATGCGCTAAACTTTCAGCCATGGTAGGCCAGGCTGACCTGTTCGCGCAAATCTGGGGGAAGTCAGCATACGGGGGGGAAGTGAGCAGTTTGGCATTGTGAGGCAAGCCCTCCACTTTCGTGGAGTATGCCTCGTGACAGGCGAGGTGTTCATCCTGAGGGGTTGGAAACCTAGGGGCCATTGTGGGAAAAACCGGAGATGGTGGTGGTAAGAAAGCAAGAAGCATTGTTACTATTTTCATTAGGTTCATCAGGGAATTTCATTGCCATTCTCATTATGTATCACAGGGAATTTCATTATTATTTTCATTAGGTGCCTTAGAGATTTTCATTACTATTTTCATTAGGTTCTTTAGGAGTCTCATTGCTATTCTCATTATTTATCACAGGAAATTTCATTACTA
>QFDX01003102.1:0-30530 GCA_003315875.1 Lactifluus piperatus | reverse complement strand
TTCCATGCATAACTTTACTTCAATAGTCCAAGCTGCCACAATCGAATACAAAAAGCTCACAAAGAAAGATCTACATACTCATCCACTCGCTCGTCAGTTTCATAAATGCGACTCTCCCAGTGCTGTCTTGGACATATTTCGGACCCAATCTTCGGCCTTTGAACAATATCGCAGCGGTGATGACAGGCTCATGACATGGCTCGATCCCACCGTCAATATCCTCTCCACATTTTCGGCAACCTTCGGAGAGGCACTTGCACTCGTCGTAAGTCTTACAGTAATCCATACACTCACTTCTCTTAACGATTTCATAAACTTCGTTTTCAGCCATTCTCGCCCTCAAAACTGATCTTTGCAGCAGTCAGCGTTCTCCTCACAGTAGGTACCTCATCTGTAGCTTGGCTCATAAGTGCGTAACATGCAACATTTCAGACAGCAAAGGATGTCGTTGCAAGTCACGATACGCTCGTCAACCTCTTTGAGCGTGTTCAGTTTTTTCTCCAACGTCTCAAAATGTACAATGGTATCCCATTGACGACGGAAATGACGAAGTTATTTGGGAAAATTATGGCACAAGTGCTATTTGTTCTTGGGCTTTCCACCAAGGAGATGTCTCAGAGTCGAATCAGTGAGTGGTTCGTTCGAGAAATATTTTCCTGCTGATTGTGGATTAGAGAAGTACTCGAAGCGTCTTATAGGAATTAGAAGCACAAAGATTGCAGATGCGCTACAACGATTGGACATGCTCACACGAGAAGAAACGGGAATGGCTGTTGCGAGGAACTTGGAGGTTACACATCAAGTGGACAATAATGTGAACAAAATAGTACAAGGTGCGCAAACTTCTCTTACCTTCGTCCATATGTCGACCAACTGTTTTATGCTAAAACAGCTACGAACGAGCTTAAAAGTGGGTTATTCCTCCATGCCGCCACCGTCAATCTTCGATGTTGACACGTAGTCACAGAGAACCAGTCACGCGAGAAGCTTCGGACATGGCTAGCTCCTCCAAATCCTTCTATAAATCATAATATTGCGTGCGATATTCGAGACCATGAGTCCGCAGCGTGGTTTCTGCAAGGAAGGAGATTCGAAGAGTGGAAGATGAATGCTTCGCTATTGTGGGTTCGTGGCAATCGTACGCGCGTCTTGTCCTGTGTCACGATAGTTATTGACTAATCCCCCGACCTCACAGCGGGATCAGGCAAAAGCATTTTTTGGTATGTGGCCCCCAAGCTGCCGTGGTCGTACTAATTTACATTGCCATTAAGCTCCACTATCATCGAGGACATCAAAGATATGCAAAAATCGAGATCAGCATTGATCGCGTACTATTATTTCGACTTCAAAGATCTTCAAAAACGTGACCTCCGAGGTCTCCTCTCATCACTTCTCACTCAACTCTGTAATGACTCTGAGCGCTGCTGGGACATTCTTTCTGGGCTGTACACCAATTGCCGTGATGGATCGGAGCAGCCCAACGAAGCTGCGCTAGGACGATGCTTAAGGCATATGCTAGAACTTCCGCAACAAGTCCCAATTTATATCATTGTGGATGCAGTGGACGAATGTCCGAATAACACCGGAACACCATCACCCCGTGAAAAAGTGCTACGATTTTTGGAGGATCTTGTCAAGTCGAGGCATCCAAATCTACATATTTGCCTTACCAGTCGCCCGGAGCACGACATTCAAGCTGTTCTTAATCCCCTTGCGACCGGGTCTCGACGCGTGTCCCTTCACGAGGAGGGTGGACAAAGAGAGGACATCATGAATTATGTGCGCTCTTTTGTTCAGAACGACAAGGCAATGCGTCGCTGGAGAGAAGAGGATAAGCAACTTGTGATCAGTACGCTGTCGGAACGAGCTGATGGGATGTGAGGCACCTCTATTTCGGTACCTCATCACTGTTATTTATTGTATTTGACAGGTTCCGTTGGGTGTATTGTCAATTGGACACCCTGCGTCGAAGTATTCCTGCAAGCATCCGCAAGGCACTGGACGAACTTCCTATCACACTGGATGAAACTTACGAGAGGACATTGGAATGCATTCCCAAAGAGCAAAGAGGACACGCACGTCGTTTATTCCAGTGCTTGATTGCAGCAATTCGCCCTCTCCGTCTCGAAGAGCTCACAGAGATATTCGCGATCCAATTCGACTCGAATTTGGCCCCTAACCTTGTGGCGAGATGGCGCCCCGTGGATCCTGAGGATGCTATGCTCGCGGCATGTTCGAGTCTTATCTCGATTGTCGATGTTGAAGACACCAAAGTGGTTCAGTTCTCTCACTTCTCCGTAAAGGAGTTTTTGACTTCTGAACGGCTTGCGATATCGAATGTTGGAGACGTCTCCCAGTTCCATGTCCTGCTGGAACCGGCACACGCTATTCTCGCTCAAGCTTGCCTGACTGTGTTGCTGCAGTTGGATGATAAAACTTCCAAATACCAGCTTCGGGGGTTCCCTCTTGCGTCTTATGCTGCTCGGCACTGGGTTGAACATGCGAAGTTCGAGAAGGTGTCAATGCAAATTGGAGACACCATGGAAACTCTTTTCAACCCACATCTGTCACATCTGGCAGCATGGACTCGGATATACGATATTGTTGACAAGGAGCCATCCATGAAATTCCTCCCTAAACACCCATTGCCACCCTCGGCAACACCTCTGTTTTATGCAGCATTTTGCGGATTCGTTGAGCTGGCAAAACAACTTATCAGCATACACGCGGAGGATGTAAACGGCGAGTGTGGTCCACGCGGGACTCCGTTGCATGGAGCATGTCGTGGTAGACAGCTCGAGTGCATGCGGCTATTACTGGATCACGGAGCCGATCTGACTGCGAAGGACATATCTCGCGACACTCCGTTGCATATATCATCAATTTATGGGCAAGTTGAAGCTGTACGTCTTCTCCTGGAGCACAACTGCGATGTGGATATCCAAACGGATGCAAACTGGACGGCAGTGCATTATGCGTCGAGGGGTGGATTTACCGATGTTGTGCAGCTCCTTCTAGAACACGGAGCCGATGTGAACGCTGGACAAGCCAACGAACGCTATGTGCCATTGGGCTTAGCGTCGGCGAATGGACACCTCGATGTTGTTCGGCTACTCCTTGAACACGGAGCGGATGTGCACGTGCGAAATGGTTTCAGTCGTGATACGTCATATCACTTGGCTGAGAAATACGCACATCGAGAAATTGCAGAGCTGTTGTTGGAGCATGGCGCCAAAAGAGAGTAGGTGGATTGCGGAAAGCATGGAAGTATCTAGGATGCCTTCAGAATATCGTAATTTGAGTTGGAAAGTATTGTATAACGAGTAGCGACAACTATGACTGCACTTACAGTACCACAAGTACCTGCGTGCATACAGTAACAAGAGACTCCATTGGTGCTTCGCATCTACGTTGCGAAGAGGATTCCCATCACGTTCCGCTTATATCTGCCACAATTCTTACAACTACGAACAGAGACTTCTCAATAAATCATAACAGTTACAGATGTAACAACACCAATGGTAGTCATGTCAATACTTGCGGCTCTAACGCCTAAATTATGTATACAGTAGGGTAGGTCCAAGCACCCCGCTCTGTGCTGTTTGTTAGATCGTAAAGAAAGATTCGTCTCAGACGAAAACCCCGGCCTGGGTTACATTTGGTTGCCTATCATGGTATACGGTTAGTGGCTCCACATGGAGATGTTTACACGTGTGCGAGAAAGGGCGTTAGATATAGATATCGAGTGATCATTCTTCTACCTGACCGTGAAGAGCATGGTCCTGTCTCGGTGTGAAGCTCGCTCTGCGCTGTGGAGCACTGGCAGACTGAGAGCAGTTCATGCCCACACTCCGTATCTCGCTTACCTTACCTGGACCAGCACAATCTCATCCTGATGGCAACTCGTCCAAGTCCGAGGGTGCGTCCGAAACTCAGTTTGGCTAATTCAATAATTACGGAGACAGAGACAACAATAAAGCACTGGCAGGACAGTGTTGCGTCGGCGAACGGATATTAGGGGATAGAGCAGGTCGGCGAGAGCTAGCCGGAGAATTAAGACCACTGCGACATCAGTTGGCACTTGATGTGATGTGAGGAGCGTGAGACTTGTGAACAAACACGTGAGCGCGGTAACTGGATGAGGTTGTATTTTCCCACGAATATCGATAGCCATGCCCCTGCCCCAAAGAGTCAGGTCAGTTGTTAGTTACACTCATAGGATCACGCCAGGGCGTGACACATACCCGACTGAGGCCCAGCGAGAACCAGCATTCGCACCAAGAATTTCCTAACGACCAAAGTGAGCCCAGGCCACCTTAGCGCAAGCGCCTCCGCAGCGGCGTTCTTGACATCGTGCGCATCAGCAGAACATTGGGAGCAGGTCGCTCGCGTAAAATTATATCCTCATGTTGAACGCCTCACGTACAGGAAGTCCTACTTGTTTAGAAGGCTATTACTAGTCTTGCATGGATTCACCCAGAGGTTGAGGCTCGTGCTCATGGATCGGGCAGCTCGGCTACCAATTTGACCCTTGGTCTTCAACAGCTTGGGGATGGCGAAGCTGATGTGGCTTAGAGAAGAGGTGAGCACGGGGTACATTAGCGAACATATATAAGGATCCCTCACTGAATGATGTTGTACGTCCCACGGACGTTGATTTCGAGCACATCCCACCATTCTGTTGGGTCAACGCTCGCGAAGGATGGTCAGGCACAAGCCTGAGTGGTCAACTATGCTCGATTCACCACGCTACGGCTAGGCAATACGAGCAGTCGAGGGCCGGAGAATAGCTGCATTTCTACGAGCATGTCCAAATGACTCGAAGCGGACCACCGCGGGGTGCGCCTGCACGGGCGAAAGCCAATGCTTTCTCGAAGCCGATGCCGCGGATGCGCTGGTGATTAGGACGACCTTTCCTGCGAATGTCTGGACATCATTGTGGACTTTTGGACCGATTAATGGATAAACACTGGCATCCACAGTTAGAGGGTAGAAGGTAGAGTGGGCCGAAGGCGGAAGTGGCAACTGACTCACGGCGATGGGTGACCTTTGAGATCTTCACACTTCATCTCAAAGATCCGAGATCCATTGGTTTCATGGGTTCGCAACTAGACTTGGAACGACCGCTCGAACCAGGACTAAATATGGCGAGGTGGCTGTGAGTGCTTGCATTGTGCACGGGTGGGAATCGGAGCACTCTGTAGGATATTTCCCGCTTGTGTAGATAGAGAGACTGCTTACTATGGCCCTTAAAAAGGAAGACATCAATCAAAAGGACTTCGATTCCTTTTCGCGTGGGAACTAGGAAGCAAATCAGCAGATCAAGGTAGAACCCCTAGTAGCCCAACCTTTCTATTATGTTTAAATATTTCACCTTTTTAAGTGAAGAAAAAATATTCCAATTTAGAGTATCTCAAATTTTCCTACAATTATTCAGCAGGATAAAGAAAACAGAAGATGATATTTTCTTCATTGTAAGACGTAATTTATCTCCTACATTATTTTAGCAAACACGTAACTTATTGTATCTACACTATAAAAGGTAATATAGTAATATATCTCTTACATTCTTTTCCTAGTGGTTGAGTAAAACAAAATATATTATTTCTATTTGGCCTTCGGATTTGTGGCCTATGATAATCAGGTGACCCAGGATTGTGGCTGTGGCGGTGATCTGGTCCACTCACCAACCACAAACACTGTGTCGAATCCACAGACACATCCACAATCCACAATCTATTGTCCATCCCGACTATATATTCATGCCGCAATTACTAGGCGAAGCTATCAATCCACTCTGTCCTAAACCACCACCTTCCCTTCACATCCTATGTCTTCCACACTCTCCATCGGCATCGGTATCTATAAGGACAGCCGGAACTGCCCAAACAGATATCGTTACTCCCTTGTCATGACAGGGCACTGCGGGGACAAATCAAGTAAGCTATACAACTTGATGATTGATGAAGGGAAGATCGTTGTTTTTAGAGAAGTAAACATCACTAGCGGGGCTGGCTCCTTCGCAAACCTGGTCCACCTGGGAATTTTCCCGGCATGTTCATCCCTCCATAGCCCCAGCAGTGTTGTAGCATATGTGCGGGACCTGCCAATTTGCTATTCGGATTCCTTCGAGTGGGTTGTCCAGGTGGTGATGAACATGGTCATCCATAACGTTGCAAGTACCACCCTAGAAGAGTGTCAACTTAGACTGCATTTGAGGAATGCCACCCGCCAATGGACTAACGTACCGCAGGTGAGTGCCCCTTATGAGCTCCCTAATGATATTTTGTTGGGCAGCGCGGAATCGACGTACATCCAGACAAATCAACGAAACGTCAGGCCGATGAGGTAAAACACGCTTTGGGAGCGAAGGGATGTATAGATGGAGTTGTACTCATTAACATAACTGGAACATAATCAATGTAGTCTTAGATATTTGTCGTCAAAGTGATGTCGGTAGATGGTACCGCGTCAGTTGTATAAGTACCGCATTTGTGGATAGTGCCATGTTAGACAGTACCTTAGTATTCGTATATTGTATAAACACACCCTGCCCCACAGGCTACTCGTTGTGGGTAACTTGTTGGGCGCAAGGATCCCAAGTCCATAGACATACCCAGTGTGTTCCTGAAGCCAATCCGCCCAAGGAAAAGAAAATGGGGAAAGTTGTGTGGCGTTGATCAACAACGGTGCATTCTTTTAGAGGTAACACACAGTAAGAGCACAAGCCTGAGCCTGACTGACTGAGTGCCGCAGCACCTATTTTTCCTTTTCTGCGAGTTGTAAGTGTCGACTCTGACCCAATGAGGTAGACAAGAGCAGGGGTGGGGTAATGGCGGCGCGACACTGGACTGAAGCACCTGACGTTTAAGACACAAGGAGAGAACCTTAGAGCTTTTAGAAAAGAGGGAAGCGCAAAAACGGACAACGATTTAGGAGGGAACGTGAAGATGGGTGTGGGCAGGGACAAAAAAAGAATAGTAGAGCGGCATGTAAGAGACCACAGGAAGTCGGGCAAAATACACAGTCGGGCAAAATACACAGGTAGCATCAAATGAGAGTTCTAGAGACAAGGCAGTGTGGGCGGCAAGTGGTTTGGGGTCTGAAAAGTGGTTGATTGGCCCGCGCGTCAGAGTTGATGGTGTGGTGATGTGTGATGTGACGTGCTTCTCTAATATGCTATATTCCATCTCTACCGCTTGGATAACTCGAACGACTTTTGATTTGCTTTATATGACAACCTGATTGTGATTGATGAAGATCCGGATCTGGGCGCGTTGCTATCCCGCCTGGATCATCATTTTGTTGGCATCGTTAGCGCACAGTAAAACAGAAATCCGAGCAAGTGTGTACAGGCCCCCTGCATTTCATCGTTAATTACTTGGAAATTAACAATGAAATGACCACCGAGGAACGAAGGGGACATCGCGGCACTAATGGCGCTTGCTCTGCCGTCAAGTTGTCGCGGTTAGTGTGCGTCCTATTCAAATTCGTTTGCGTGACTTGGGGGCTGGCAATCCTCACGTGACTCTGATCAGCCGAGCACATCTCACGCGCACCGCGCGGGTTCCCCTCAGCGGGTCTCGGCTTTCCGGCTTTCCCCTCATACCTTAGCTAGAGAACCCTAACAATACGTTTTTGCACCCATCTCCCTAGCTGTGAAGCCGACAGGCATGTGTGAAACGATCCGATCATGAGCACATCACACATCCTAACTTACGCCGAGTTGAAGCTAAGAGACATTGGGACTTGCGTGTGAGTGTCCTCTCGCGTCAGCACCCCTCTCAGTACGATTTTTCTTTCAATCAGCTCACCTGCATCACCCAAGTCCTTGCAAATATGTGAGCGCATGTACAGCAGAGGCGTTTCGATGCTCAGCTTCTGTAGGCATTCCATATGAGTGGCGCACTGGCGCACAAGGTTGACCACACATTGGGGCACGCGTTTAGGGATTTCAAGAGAAAATGATCTCATCGGAAGCACCTAGACGGAGAATATTCTCCCCAGAAGGTCTTGCTAAACTGAAGGGGCTTAAATACCTTGGAGGAAGTATTCAAAACGCATTTACCATGGTTACTCACGGCTCGGATGACAACTACCTATGAGCGAAAACCAGATGAATTATCAGTTGAAGAGGGTTGTCCACAGGCGCGAGGCGCTGATTCCGGGGTCAATATCTAATGCAGCAATTGATGCTCGGGAAAAAATGTCAACGCGTGACCCCGTATGTGGAATCTCGGGGCTATGGGACCGATCTTTGGTAGTCGTCTCTTTCACTGTATTGTGTCGAAGAAGCTGGTTAATGGGCAGAGATCTCGGCTCTTCCACGTCATGCAAGTAGAAGTGTGTATTTGTCGCCCATCAAAGTTCTGTCATAACGTTACACTGTGTATTAGGAATGTGAGACACCTTGAGCATTATTAGTATCGGTTAGATGACACAAAACGTGATTTTAGGTTATACCTGCACAGTCCTCACGTAAAATGTCTGCGTGGGAAGAGCATCCGGCCAGGATTGATTGCACCAGCCGTGGTTCTGTCGTTCCGAACCGCAACGCCTGTTTACTGTTCCTTTCTCCATCAGCTCTCAGACGCTCTGTTGCTGGCTACTTTATCTTCGGAAGCTCTGGCCGGGGCGGCGCAAGCTTCTCCATCCTGGTTCTATTCTTCCTCAAACGCCTTGACTTTCGATGGACAAGGTGTGTTCTCGCTTCTCATATCGGTGTGTCGGTGGAGCCGCCACATCCTCAGCGTAAACCCATGCTTCCCGTCAGGCGGCGTGGGCTGACTCTTTATTCTTACTTCGCCGCCGATTCACCGGTATCCCTCGCGGTCGTACTACTTGTGACCAAGTCTACTAATACCTCAGGCTCCCTATCATATTGATCTTTGTAATCGATTGCGAACTGAGATTAGGGTACTCACTCTTGCCTGCATGGAACCATAGCCTTGCCCATCTTTAATCTAGCCACAATTGTCGGTACATCCCGCATACACCGCTCTTGGTCCACTACACGATCGTGATACACCGGCCAAATTGGGGTCCGGGGGGTGGTACTGCCACTTCGGGCTCTTACACCCGCGTTTTATGATATCTTAACTTATATCTGTGTGTTGCCTTCCTCAGCTCCTTTACATACGTGCTATGGGATTTTTGTGCACAATCTTGCGCTTTGTCGTGGTCTTTGGGAGCATCGAGGGTCCTCCACGTAATGCTGGTCTATTTACCAATCTGCGACGTCGCAGGTTCGCAGCTCTTTCTCGCCAATGGCATCATTCGTGATCGGAAAGGGGCCACGCAGCTGTGTTTGGACCGTTTGTCGCTGCATCGCTTTCATCCCGTAAACGTCCGCATGATGGCGCATACGACGACCAGCCCGCTAGACCCGGACACTGGATGCTGATGGCGGGTGGTCGGGATCGGGTATGGGTTTTCTCCCCGAATCAGTCGGGGCTGAGCGCTGAGCGCTGAGTTCTGATAGGACGGGGCTTTCGCAATCCCGGTTTCTTTGCCGTAACCGTACCAGCGAACCACCATTTTCGTTGGGTCAGAAAGATGATGCGTCGTGTGACAACGGCGTGCGCAACCTTGTCGTCTATGGTTAATTAATTAATTGCGAGGTAGGAGTACGTGAATCAAAATGATCTGTTCCGGTCACACACAGTTCTTTTCGTGCTTACTGATCCGTTTATGGTTCACCACTCTAAAAGCTGTCGTCAGGGTCCATCATGGTTAAAACAGTCAGCTCCCATATATGGATACTTTTCTATCGTCGCTCTCCCTCCGTCAAATTTCAGTTTTTGTTCAGCTACGTGTCTGGGGGGGTTCCTGGGGTGGAGGTTAGGAGCCAGAATCCGGGTTTTGACGTTGCAACTAGCATGAGCCGGCGATGCATGGCTTTTTTTAGCCTCGACGTACAGTACCTACTTGTGAGCATTGAACTTTGGGATTCTGTACCTCTTTTTTGACCTTGGATCTCGCCACTCTCTGCTTCCCTTCTTTTCCCCACACATCGCGAAGCCTGACCTGCACAAGAGAATGCAAGCATCAAGATAAAGTGTATTTGCGAGGTCATCTGACGAAGAGTTGTACGCTAGAACCTCTTGCTAGGCTAAGGATGTTGCTCACAACAAGTCGTCAGACCAACTTGGAAGCCATGTTATCTACAGCCTTCCAATATCGATCGTGACTCCCAAGAAGACAAGTGTTCTTTTGGGGAACAGGAGCTTTAGTACTAGCATTTCAGCGCTTACAGTTCACGAACTGTCCATTAGTTTTCTGTTACTATAATCTTAGTCACTGGGGGGGCATCCAGGTATCGTTTAAACTGAAGGTTCGAGTTTTTTGAGTTATGAACGTGAACAGTAGTGATGGTTTAGTGAGGTGTAGCCTCTCTGGCTGAATTATTAATGGCGAAGTTTGATTTAATCAAATTTTGATGACGTCAGTAACGGAAGCTAGCAACAACCCCCTCGGTCCAGAAGCAAAAACCCTCGGTCCGCATCGCGCGCGCTCGTAAAACCGTTGCGATATCTCGGCATGTGATGGAATCAACCCGCTTGCGGCAATGTCGCAAGGGCCCGTCTGCTGGCAACCGTGGTCGATACGCAACACATTGACACGCTGACAGTTGTATTATGCCTTCCCGGGGATGGCATCGAGGATTTAATATTGATTCAATCATTGATCGACACTGGAGCAGTAGGAAGTATGATAAACTTCAGTAGCTTATAATCGCTTCCGTCTGCCACTTCCTCTCGAGGTAGTCAGAATCGTATGGGTGTTCATGCGCCGATGTTTCAGGACAAGACAGTTACCTGAGTTAGATAGGCGAAAGAAACCTGAAACGGGGGGGGGGGGGGGGGGGGGGGGCATAAACAGCGGGGCGGGACAGGACATGGATTAATTGGGCAAAGTTCTCTGTCACGGTAGCAGACAAGGATATTTTCATTTATGCCGGTGCGGATGCTGAATATGGTCAAAAGGATGATGGGGTGGGGTTTGAGCGAGATTGTGGCAAATCAAGCGGGGATTGATAAGTTATCGAAAGGCGGCGACGGCGGCGACGGTCGCGTAAAGCCAGATTACAGCATGAAAAGGTTGAGATGAGGGAACGCAGTTGTGAGGTTGACGATCCATCAGAGAAGGAGATGTTTATGCCGATCAAGTAGTAATCATTTAAAGGGTGGAGCTATCTGACAACTGGGCACGAGGCCGTATTGCGCCCTAGGAGAGCAAGATAAAAAATAAAAAATAAAATAGAAAAAATAGAAAAAGAAAAACAACGGAGAATAAGAGGTACTTTGTTGGCAAATTTAGGGATAGACGACAGGGATGTCTCGGAGTAGAGTTGTTGGAGGGGGACAGAGTGGTTACAAAAGGCCGGATGTTGCCGTGTAAAGGGTCAAGGCACAACAAACGGCGGTTGTCAGTCAGTTTCGCTTTCGCTTTTGACCCTTTCGTAGTCGGTCATTCTTTCTCTCTCTTCATGCCTAGTTTATTCTCTCGTACCCGCACAACTTCTACCACTCCCCTTAGGTCACAGAGAGATCATTCAGATGAATTCGGTCGTGTAGCTAGTCGCGCTTCTCCACGAAGCACAGCCACACCTCCAAAGAAAGACAAGAATGCAGAAAAACCTCGTACTCGCACCTTGAGCGCAGCAAAGGGTAGAGCACCAGGTATTGTCTCCAATGACGATGACCCTCTCATCCCAGATGGCTCCTTTTTCCCTCTCAACCTCGATCCTCCCCGTGACGGTGCAGCGACGTCCGATTCAGAACGGGGTGCGTCCTCTCTCTCCATATCAATATATCTTAAGCGCCCTCGTGATACCGGTGCTGGTACTTCTTACCGCCCAGTGTGATCTCGCATGACAGAGATCGTCAGATGGCACCATGTTGCGCCTCGGTCGCGTGTCGCTCGTGGCTGCCTAACCCTTCCAAACTGACTCTTGAACCAAATCCTATCTTTACTGACAACAATGACCATTATAGGTTCTCGAGAGCGCGAGCAAGACTACGGTTACCTCTCAGTTCACCGCCACGTCGTCCTCGGTCTCGAAGAGGTTTCCCGCCTAGTCCAAACCATCACAGACGAACTCGGCACACGTGGTCTCACCACGCCATTCCTCTTTTCATCCCTCGCCCTCGACGTCAACTCCTCTGGCGTTCGTCGCCTCGTCCAAACTTTTCTTCGTACTTGCGTATCCTTCCCTGTGCCTGACGCAGAACGGACATGGCGCGAAGAGGCCCGCTTTGCCGCTCCCCCCGAGCTTGCCATGTGTCTTCGTTGGGGTCTCGCTCGTGTTTTGCGTGTTTGTGCTGGCAATGCCGTCCGTGGTCTCATCTCTTGGGATACCTACGTCGAATGGTGCGAAGCTGAAGTTGGTAAGCAATTTTCTCTATGACGTGTCTTGCACTGCTCTCGGTATTTATTTTTCTTTATAGCGTTGGACTATCCCGCGACTCATTTCGACGCTCTCATCGCACCCCTACAGCAGCCCCTCCCTTCCATTATCATCAACGTTCTCTCCCTACTTGCTCGCCTAACAGCTCATTCCTCATCCTCAGGACACACCCCTCCTACACTTTCCCCACTTTTTGGACCTCTTATTTTCGGCCTAGGTCCCGCTGCTCTACCCTTCCACCACACGTACCTCCAATATCTTCGTGCGACCAATGCAATGGAACACATATTGCTCGCCTTTGTTCGCTGGCAAGATGCGCCAAGCAATGAATCATCTGGTTCCTTTGGCGGTGGACCTGGTAGTGCTGCATCTCTTGGCGTTCCTATACGCCTCAAAGACTGGATTCGGGGCTACCCGGCCATGCTCCCAGAACCAGCCGCACGATTCAAGAGGCAGGAAAGGCTGCAACCCCGGCGTGGGGCGCGCACTGTGCGGGTTGTCAGCGTAAGGCGGAACGTCCGGATGTATTCGCCAGATTTGATGAAGAGTGCTGCGAGTTGGGCTACTCGCCCTCCAAACGGCACATCCCACACACCAAATGCGTTCCTTCAATCGCGGGATTGGGAACGAGTCGCACCGCCGACACTGAAACTGACGCCGCGCTATGCGGACAGTTTCAAGAAGCGAATGGATCTCCCGCCTAATTTCCACCCACACACTGGTGTTATTTCACCCAACTCATCAATCACATCATCCACTACCATATCTACCCTTGGAGACGATAAGACAGATATATTCGGTCTCGGGAAAGTTGCAATCGCCGGTGAGGAGAGGTTCCGTAGCTTGACAGATCTCAAGTGGGGCGAATTCGAAGCTATGGGCTTCGGAGGATTGGAACCGAGTGAGAAGAAGCTCCAATTTGATCTCACTGAAAGCGCGCGAACGGTACGTCACGCTATGATGTCGTGTCTTCAAATTGGTATTCACCTCGCCGCGCTGCAGGCTCGAACGGCCAAACGGACGACGCTAACCTGGACAGACTTCTCGGCCAGTGGATTCTCGCGCACGGAAATGCCACTCAGCGCGACGCTCCAATTCAGCTCGCCGCTCGTAGAGTCGATCTCATCATGGCCGGAACAGCAGGCCGATATCACACGCAAGTTGAAGAAGACGCAGAAATCTCTCCCTCCATTTGGATGGGATACGGAGCCTGTTGTGGGCACCGAGGCCGTTATCGAGGAAGCATTTATCGACGTGTTCTGTGATCTGGTGTACGGTGGTGGATGGATGGATACAGAACGGGATGAAGTCAACAGAGAATGCAATTGGGCCCTGGTGAGCATCGATTTTTAGAGTACGAAGCCCCAGATCACTTATTTTTTTAACGTCTTACAACGGCAGATCGAGTTCAAGTCGCTCCCACTATCGAAAACGACTGTTTCGGGAGGTTCAGACCCACGCACTTCTACCACGGTTTTCCTCTTTGAGGAGTTTGTACCCCTCGAATATCGTCAACAGCTCTCTGCAGGTGTCCACAACAGAAGGACGCTAGTTTCGTTCTTCTCTCCTGGAAAGACAAAGCAATGGAAGCAAGCTGCCACGCTGAATGGGCGTCCTTACGTCGTGGGTCACGTGCCTAAGAGCTTGAACTCACGCGAGGCCGAATTTGAGGGCCTACTCCGTGGAGATAACAGTAGTACCAAAATGATCTCGCTGGGTCGCGATGGACCCGTGAAGCGAGAGGTAACTTACACCGGAGCTGGACCGGCTGGATCCTCACCATCGCAAGTCCCAGTGTCGTCGTGGCATCCTTCTCGCCCGGAAATATCTTCCCCTCTGTTTGTAGGCCCGCGAGAGGGTGCTACCGTCCGTCCATCTACCCCAGCCAACCCACCAACTGTTACGAAGCGGCGTTTCCGCCTACCAACTGGTCTGCCTCTCACGCAGAACTCGCGTACATCTGGTCTGATCCCGTCCCAAGCGGAAGATGTTGACTTTGAAACGCGGTTGGCAAGTTATAGCGATGACGAGTTGAATAGCATCAACTCAAGCTCACGAAAAACGACAAAACATGAACGGCGGACCTCGAAGGACGATGCGTGGGTGGATATTTTGGTTGCCAATCACTCCAGGCGTACGGGTACTCTGGATGTAGATGTCCGCCGTCCTGGTGGTCCGCGACCGCGCAACGGCAACCGCGCTGACCCACAGGTTGCGAGTGAGGAAGTAGCTCAGGTGCTCGCAGGGATACGAGGCCCTTCACCTGCAATTCCACTTGACGAAGATAGTGAGGCGGATATTGAGCCGATGAATGTGCCTCACCGTTCGTTGATCAACAGTCACGGTGCCTCCCTTGATGAATTATACTATGCGCGCACGATTCCTGGGAGCGAAACTGATGTAGTAGTGCCCGAACCCGAACCTGAGCCCGAGCCCGAGTCCGTGGTGGTGGAGCCCGTGCAAGTTCGTCAACAGGCACCGCCACGACCCCCGCGTCGAGTAGGCTACTTTGACGTCCATCCAGAACGCCGCCAGGCGCGCATAGACCTCGATGTAGATCCTCGCGACCAGATCGCTCGTTCTTTAGCGGACAGCGATGGCGAACCTGCGCGTCGCAGCGATGTCACTGAGAGCGTCTACTCAGTCGGTGCTACTACACCCCCTGCCTCTCCACCCAAACGTCTCCTCCCCGAGCTCACGCCGGTTGGACCGCCCGAAGATTTGACTCCGAGTCCGCAGACGCCAATTTATTCGCCACGTGACTTGCAACGACAACAAGAAGTGAAGGACAGGCTATCTGGGAAGCCAGGTCCCAAGGCGAGCTCACTGATCGAGATGTATCGCGAAAAGGAACGACAGGCGAGCGGGAGCTCTCCAGGAAAATCGCCCACGATTGCTACTGCTACTCCTACGGTGGCATACCAGCGATCGGTACAGGCTGCGAAGGAGTCCGAGCCGTTACCACCGCGCCCGCCGTCTCCTCCCCCTGCACAACTTGGCTATATGCTGCAGCCCGAGCCATCGCCATCTCCTCCTGACACTCCTACGCAGGTAATAGAGGAGGAGATAGTAGTAGAGGAGGAAATCCTGGAGCCACCTATTTTGGAGCTTGAGCCGGGAAGAGAGAGTCCGTATCGTTATGTGCATGGTGCGCCACTTCACAATGTGGTTGAGGAAGAGGAGGAGGATTAAGGCATACGTGCGTCCTTAGAAGCCCAAGGATAAGCCGTGCCTGCCCTGTCGTCCCCCCCACACACACACACGCTCGCTTGCTATTCTCCCTTATCCGGAAAGTCATGATGGCTGTTAATTTCCTCCTGGACTGTCCTCCCGCCCAACACAACGAAAGAGTATAAGTGGTCATCGATACCTATCTCCTCCCGAGTCCTCTCGTTGACCTCTGCCTTTTTTTTTTACCCTCCCAATACCCGCCGGCATTCTCTGCCTCTCTGCCTGAAAGTACAATGTAACAAGCACGACGCACTCCTTTCTTCTCTTTTTTTTACTTTGCTCTTTGTTTCCTCGTGAAAGCAAAAGCGTATACTCCCTCGTTTTATATCCACTATTCTCTCTCCTTTCTCACCCCTCCCCCCCCGTTTCTGTCACAGGCGCTCGTTTCTTTTTTAAATTAATTATCTACTGCTATGCATAAACGATGCTGTTATTTTTCCTTTTTTTTTACCTCGAGCGCTACCAATTACCCCTACGCATATGATGCCCCTCTGTCCTCTCGCTGCCCTGGCCCTATCTCTCTATTCTATTTGTCGGATGTAACTTAAAATATAAAATCACCATGCGACAAATTCACCATGTTTATGTTGCGAGACCTCGTGTGATTCAGTGTGGTTGGACACCCTTGTGCTCAAAAGGCATGTGGCTCAAACCCTATAAATACCCTTATATCTTGAGTTTCATTACCAAAGTGCTTTATCTAATCTGGACATACAGTATACAGCCGTTGGACGCACCACCGAACACAAACACAAAGAGGGAACCAGACATGCCTCCTTATCGCCAACCATCGAATGCCACAAATACCCACTCTACTATGACCAAGTAAAGGCGTGGGGCCCTCTCGATGGCCTGTACTCCGGAAAGTACAGGGGATGTAAACCATAGCTGCGGCGGAGGCATATCTAGAAGAGGAGGGGGAAATCAGCGTCGGCTTTATAACTAAGCATGCCATTCCGGTATAAGCTTCGCAGCGATTATTAATCTTGAGCTAGCTGGTCACACTGTTCTTGAAATGCGTCTCGACTGCAAGAGAGGTTGCTTACCCATTACCTCATTTATCCTCGATGAAGAAGGACCTTATCCTTATCATGATATAAGCGGGTTGAGGATGTTGGCTGGGTATGTATGGTCCCCGACGTGGTATTAGTGCTGTTCCGGCCCCTGGTTTGGCTTGAAAACCGCGGCTTTGGCTTTCTTAAACGCCAGGCTAGGCCGGGCCAAAGCCGTTAACCAGGGTGTGGCGAGGGAGGCGTGACCCCGGGGCGACTACAGCTACTGGGGGAGGCAGGCCATATCGCGGCGGCAGGGCGTGGCAAGAGAAGCGGGGGGCCACACACTGCGAGGGGTGAGCGGTGAGCAGTCCAGGGCGGGCCCCGCACTAGGGATGAGTACAGGTAACTCGGGTCTTATCCGTACCCGTAACTCACGGGTCACCAATCAGGACGGGAGGGCCCACGGGGGCAATTTGTCTCGCGCGCTAAGCGAGGACATGTTTGGACAGCGAGGGTGGGACTGTAATGGTATCGGATAAGTAAACGTACTCTATGAGGTCTGCGATCGATGCTTCACCGCTACTTTCCGCTAGAGAGTGGAGAACATGGCCGCAAGGATCTTTGTCTTGGACCACTGGGAGTTGTGCAAACTGGCATTCTGCACTCAAGTTAAAGGAGCGTATCCGACGCGTGTGTCATGGCGGTCGCTCTTCAGGAATTTCCACAGGCCCTATCACAACCTCGGACTCGGGCTCTAATACAGCTTCGCTCCCAGGGATGGTGGCCACACATCTTTCTCCAGGCGAGGATCCCAGATCATCATGGCAGCGAACATCTATACCTAGATTGCTCGTGCGTCAGGCGTCGTTGACGACAGAATATCCACCCCCACGTTTAAGAGTCGGTATCTTCTGTGCCTGAGGTGGGTCAGAACCGAAATAGGGTGACGCATAACACACCCCGCCATCCAGCTCCATTTGTGAGAAATGAAAAATAAGGATCAGCGCTATAAACGACCCTAAAACATGGTAAACCTTGCCGCTAAGCCACGCGTTCAGGAGATCGAGAGGTACGGCCTGTTTGGGTGTAGTCCAAACTATCACGGGGGACGACGATTCCCGTTGCCTGATAGAATTCCGCGAGCGGGCTAGAGTCAGTTTGTGTTATCCAATAGCCTGGGGACCGCATCACAAACTGTGAGACTTGCAAAGAAAATTGGATTCATGCTAGACTACTAGACTGAGAGAGGCCGCGTCAGGCTCGAAGTTCAGCCCAGCCTGGGCCCAAAAAGTGGTGTCACACGCCACATTTACCACGCCACGCACAGCCTCAGCTGAAGGGGGGGTCCGCCCTTGGCTACTTTCTCATCCCACCGCACCATCGTCTCTATCAACAATCTTCAAAAAATGTCATCCGAAAAAACTTCTCTCAAGAATAAGGTCCAAAACATCCTTCGTTCCTCCTCCCCCAACAAACGGCAAGGCTGTGAGTATCACTTACATTCCTCGTTATCAAACGCTTATCAGTGCCCATCTCCAGCACCTCCGAGTCGTAGCCTCAATCCTCCTCCCCTATCGCGCCAGATCGGAGGAGTCCCTGACTCTGCGATTGGCGCACTTGAGACTTCTCTTAGTGCCCTCAAGGAATTCAGTGCCTTGGCAGGAAACGTACCATATATCTCCATCGTCGCGGGCATCATACTCCAAGCTCTCAAAATGAGAGATGTGAGCATATAATTTCAGTCGTAACACTGTATGCTGATACTTGGATACCAGGAAGTGAAGCTCTATAAGGATGAGTGGGGAGTGGTCATGCTAAAGCTAGAGAATGTTGCGAGTGTGCTTGTTGACGTCGGCAACATGTGTAAAGAGCATGATTTGAAAGAAGAAGAGCTGCCTCAAAACATCTGTACTATCCTAGGATCCCTTCAGAGGTGTGTCCTCTGCATTACTGAAACGTTTCATGTTCTTATCTTGACCAAGGGACTTGAGTGGGATTGACTCGGCACTGAAAGAATGTGCGGGAGTCAAAGGAGTCAAGATGGTGCTTAATCGCGCAGATATGCTTTGTAAAGTCAAACAATATGACGGAATATTGTCAAATGTGCTTCAAGTGTTTCAGGTCCGTTGACACTATCATTGTCGCTCCTTTCTTCAAACATTGAACATTTCTGCAGACCAGGGTGACTATAGCTCTCTTGGCGCAAGTCATACAACAGCGCAATGTACAAGAATCGTCTTGTCTAATGGGGCCGACTAACGTCGTAACCAAACAGACCACTCAGTCTAACCAAGAAATCCCAATCACGTAGGTGTCTCCCACTTGTACCTTCGAAGTAACTACATACTGATATTACTCAGATCTGTGCCATTGAAACCACAGAACTTCTTTGGTCGTGATGCCGAGCTAGCCCAGATCATTGGTATGATTCTCACCAATGTTGCATCCCGTCCAGCACGGATTGCAATCCTAGGACCTGCTGGATATGGGAAGACCACTCTTGCAAATGCGGTGCTCACGGATCACCGCATTGAAAAGCACTTCCGGGATTCCAGATACTTTGTGGCCTGTGAATCAATCACTTCATCTGGGTCACTTCTCATTCAGCTTGCCAAGTCAATTGGCATTTTCCGGAGCGGCTTAGAGATGTCCTGGGATTCTATACATGCTGCTTTGAATTCGAAGCAGTGTATCATCTGCTTTGATAATTTTGAGACACCCTGGGATCAGGGTAGTGACACTAGACAATCTGCGGAGCAGTTGTTATCGAGAATCACTGCAATTCATTCAGTGACTGTACTTGTCACAATGCGGGGCACAGAGAGGCCGTCACAGACAAATTGGACGCGGCCAGTGCTTTCCCCACTAAAGACCCTTAATCATGACTCTGCAAAAGAAATATGGATACATATTTCTGATAACTTTGATGATTATGCAGAGAAACTTATCAAGGCTGTGGATTATGTTCCTCTTGCTGTTGGATTGTTGGCCCATCTTGCTCAGACTGCACCACCTTCACTTATTTGGGAGCAGTGGTTTGAAGAGCAGACGGGGTTTGTTCAGAAGGGACATACCTATAGGTTGTCAAAGTTAGAGCACTCAATTCAGCTCTCAATTGATAGTAGGAGAATGAGAGATCATCCTTCTGCTAAGTGCCTTCTTGGTATTCTAAGCATGCTACCAGATGGGATGCACATTAAGCAGTTGAAGAGATTTAAGGAGGTGCTTATTGAGATAGATGTATTCTCAAACCTTCTGATTCTTCAGCAATGCAGCCTGATAAGCATTATTGGGGAGAGATATCAAACCCATCCAATTATTCGTGACTTCTGCAATAATCAGAGCTTTGTTCCATCAAATTATGAAGCTCTTTTGCAGGAGTTCTATATGACTCTAGCATCCTCTGATCCACTTGATATTCTGTTGTATGATGAGAAGGTGTTGGAAGTGAACAACATAAAGTCTATGCTATCTTATCTTTTAAAGTCAAGCTATAAAGATGAAAATAAGCTCCTTGATGCAATCATGAAATTTTCTCAGTTTTGTGAATTAATTGGAGACTTCTCAGATAAATTAATCTGTGAAGCCATTGAATTTATACATGAGAGACATGCTAATATGTCATGGTTGCCAATATGTCTTTGTCTTTGGGGAAAATTGCATTATCGTGCCTCTAATTTTGAAGCTGCTAAATCCAAGTTGATTGAGGCAGAAAGGCTGTGTTCCTTGGGTAAAGACAAGGACAGTTTCACTCATGCTGAGATTTTAAATTGGCTTAGCACAATTTACTCAGCAGAATGTAAATGGAACATGGCAGAAGCTACAGTTCGAAGGGCCTTGAATTGTTTTAAAGCTAACCAAAAAAAAAAGGGTCAAGCAGATTGTTATCAACTCCTTGGACATATTTGTTCAAAACTAAATAGGCTTGTAGAAGCAGAAGACTCACTGAAAATGGCTTTAAAATACCACCAGGCTAGCAGTGATGATTTTGGTCAAGGGAATGATTATTATGAACTTGGGCAGATATATTGGCTTCAGGATAGAAATAAAGAGGCAGAGGAGGCTTTTAAAACTGCCTTGACACTTCATACTACTCATAAAAGTGAACTTTGTCAAGGACATGCTTATTATGGCCTTGGGAAAATATATGAAGAAGGCTCTAGGCTGAGTGAGGCAGAAGCTTCATATAAAACTGCCCTTCAACTTCATACCAATGTTAATTGCATTGCTGGTCAGGGAAGTGATCATCAAGGGATTGGAGATGTATATATTGAACAAGAAAAATATGTCATGGCAGAAGCTTCACTTCAAATGGCCCTAGACTGTTTCAAGGCTATACATAATGTGTTAGGTCAAGGAGATGCCTTGTATGCTTTAGGGAGGCTACATCAGAAGAGGACACAGTTTCAGGATGCACAATTTGCATTTGAGAAGGCATATAACATGTATAAGCAGGCTCAGGATGCAACAAGGCAAGAAAAGTGTTCAAAGGCACTGGAGTTCAATCAAATATTGTGCCACCTAGTAAAATAAGTAGGAAGTAACAATTTCGTGATACAGAGATTCCTTTCCCATAATGGTATCACAATTATGTAGTCTATCCTTTCTTGCTTGAGTATTCATATGGTGTACCTATGTAGTCCCCACCTGTTCTTGCTTGCTATGGTTCTATCAGTGTTTGGTCTATGAATGACAATTCATATGCTTTCTTACCATAATGTTAGCAGCAGCGATCACCATGCTGATGAATGTGTCTTGCTTGAAAGGTTTTACCAGGAATATAGTATAAGGTAGTGACAGAGTTTGAGCCGTATACTTTACCTGTCTTCAACTTCCGGATAACCTGATGCGTTGACCGTGATGAGATTGATGTTACGGTGCTGAATCAGAGCACTGCACTGAGTGGCACATCCGTTTACAAGAGTCCACTGATACAAAGGTTCGTCCAGGTCAGCGTTTTCCTTTTTGTCGCTTGAGCCTGCAACGCGGCGCCATGAATACAACGAAATGTGCAACATCGTAGATTTGTAGCAAGACGGACTGTCTCCACGCTTTCACTGAGATCAAATTGGAATATCTTCTTATAGCCTCGAATTCGCCTCAGTTCAGTTCCGTCAAGCTATGGAATCTCGTCTCACCGACGACAGCACATCACCCGTGTGTGGGTGGAAATTAGGCGGGAGATCCATACCGTTCTCGAAACTGTCCGCGCAGCACGGCACCAGTTTGACTGTCAGTAAGTGGGGCGACATGTTCCCGAAAGTGAAAGAACGCATTGGAGTGAGTGGTGTCCCGCTCCGAGGGTGAGCTTCCCAACTTGGATTGCCCTTGGCCAGATACGTCGAATACACCCGGACGTCGTTCCGCTGACAACCTACGCCACGCGAGGTTAGAGCTTGTTCCGTCTCCTGAATCGTGTGGCTGGTTCTGGAAGCATGGCACGGTATCCTCGGATCCTGTCTTTGAGGCACGTACGTAGGTAGGCCAGGAGATGCAACGTTACGAGGTGGATCACTAGACGGTCCAGGTGACTCCCCGCCTAGTACGTCATGGTAGCGAGCAAAGGCGAGGAAGAGGTCAAAAAAGTGGGGATTGCGTGAGAGGATGTGTACTGAAGATGAGGAGTAAGCCGATATGGGAGAGGACGTTGATAATAATCCAAGGAAGAGGCTGCTGCAAGGGCACGATGGGTGCCTCACATTGAGTCGTCGTCGTCGGATAATCCAACGCTATAAAGAGAAATAAACATTGAGAACGGCTAAAGACAGGTCAGAGTATATTGCTTACCAACTATAGTTTTACACCAATCAACGTAGTATCCCAAAAGATGAGGCAAAGAGTGGCATTGCTAGCAGAAACACACAGAACACAAGGTGGACCCAATGGAGACACGTGGCAAGCTCGGGGGGAGGAGCAAAGTGGGACTGTTTGTGCCAGGCACATTATGCGTCTGGCGCAAGGAAGAATACGCAGGCCCGGAAAAAAAATTGCTGTGCGATGAGACCGACGCCGGAAGAGTAATGAGTCAGGGTTGAAAAGAGGAATGGGATGGTGAGACGGCGTATGCTGAACTCCTCTGTGACGGTGTGGATAAGGAGGGCAACCTCGTCGAGACTGAGCATGAGATGACGGTTGGTTGGAAGCTTGTCAGCCACGAGCGACGTGCGACTGGGGGGGGGGAGGAGGAGCATAGACAAGATCACCCTGGGCTAAAAGGCGCAGGAATGAAGCCATTTGACGAAATTTAGAATATTGAGAATACGGGTCAAATTCATGATGGTGCGCGGCGGCTAACTGAAGTGATGAAGAAACGTCCTCTATTCATACGCGTGCCGATGTGTGAAATCCTGTACGATCCCCCACCAATGAGAACACAACATTTGCCTGAATTGAATTGCGCAGGTAGGCTACGGTGAGCGACCTTATGAGAATTCGGATCATCTGAACTCCAACGTTGCTGAAAATTTCTGGAACGCCGATGAGCTCGAACTAAGTGCAAGTTCGCCAGTCGGACTACCTGCAAATTTTCTGGTTAACTATACAAACACCAGTGGAACGAGAAAGCGAGAGTTCCGAGTTGACTGTGACCGTGACGTGATCAGCAGCGTCTGACTTAGAAAATAGTTGTACTGTATTGGCCTCACTGGAGGATTTTGGTCGCATTCTATTGCAAAATGGTTCTTTCTTCCGTCTTTCACTTTTACCGTAAGCGCTCACATAAGCCAGTATGACCTTGGCTATGCCATAGAGTTTTTTTTTTTTTTTTTTTTTTTTGGAATCAGCACTTGTATAGCGCAAGGTGTTTACAAAAACAGAGACGCGCTCGACTGTCTATACTAAAACAATCTAGTTGGAGGGTGATGATGGTGTGTCTTTAATATGTAGCATGGTGGGGGAGTTATGAATGGGGTGTACTGAGGGGAGGCTGACTGCCGTAGAGTTCGCTCGATGGTCTATAATACTACCCCTAGTCGCGTGCCAGTGTCACTCGTATCTTTACTAACAGTCACCATCACAGGCCCTTGCGAGCGCAACCCAGACCACAATTATCTCTCTTGTCCCTACTACATTGTCCTCGATCTCGACCAGGTTGCCCGCCTCGTCAAACCCACCACAGAGGAGCCCGTCACACGTGGTCTCAACATCTCGTTCCTCCTTTCCACCTTTCTTCTTGATGTCAACCCTTCCGGCATTCCTCACATTAAGCAGGTTTTTGTGCCTATGAATCCTTCCTTCCGCCGAACATAGAACGGATGTTGCACAAAGAGGCCCGCTTTGCTGCTCCTCCCAAGTTTGACGGGTGTCTCCGTTTGGGGTCCAGTCGAGTTTTGCGTGTTCCTGCTGACAATGCCGTCCCTCGCGTCATCTCTTGGACACGAACGTTGAGTGGTGTGAAGCTGAAGTTGATACGTACGTGTTATGCTGGACTTGTCTTGAACTGCCCTCAATTTCCCTTCATAACATTGGACTATCCGGCGCCTCATTTCGAGGCGCTCATCGCACCCCTACAGCAGCCTCTTCTTCGATTATCATCAACGTCCTCTACCTCCTTGCTCGCCTAACAGCCCACTCCTCATCCTGATGATGCACCCTTGCTGCCCCCACATTTCGGACCTCTTATTTTCGCCCTATGTCCCGTCGTGCTACCCTTCCACCACACATACCTCGAATATCTCCGTGGGATCCATGTAATGGAACATGTACTCCCCTGTGTTTGCTGTCAAGATGCGCCAGGCAACGAATCATCAGGTTCCCTTCGGCAGACCTCGTAGAGTTGGATCTTTTGGCATTTATCCGCCTCAAAGATTGGGTTCGGAGCTATCCAGGTGTGCTCCCAGAACTAGCAACACGATTCAGGAGGCAGGATAGGCTGCAACTGCGCAGTTAGGCGCGCACTGTGCGGGTTGTCAGAGCAAGGCGGAAGGTCCAGATGTTTGCGCCAGATCTGATCAAGAGTGCTGCAAGTTAGGCTACCCTCCGAGCGAGCCTGAAAACCAGAAACCTAATGCGTTCGTTCAATCTCTGGATTGAGAACGAGTCACGCCGCCGACACTAAAACTGACGCCGCGCTATGCGGACAATTTCAAGAAGTGCTTGGATCTCCCGCCTGATTTCCACCCACACGTGGATGTTGTTTCACCCAATGCAACACTCATCTTCACCACCACCATATCTACCCTTGGGGACAGTACGACCGACATATCTGGTCTCGGAAAAATTTGCAATCACGGCTCGAGGTTCCGTAGCTTGACAGATCTCAATTGGGGCCAATTCGAAGCTATGGGCTTCGGAGGATTCGAATTGAGTGAGAAGGGGATTTGATCTCACGAAAAGCGCGCAAATGGTACGTCTCGCTATGATTATCGTGTCTTTAATTGTATTCACCGCGCGGCGCTGCAGGCTCGAACGCCAAAACGGACAACGCTAACCTGGACAGACCTCTCGGCCAGTGGATTCTCGCGCACGGATATGCCACTCAACGCGAAACTCCAATTTTGCTCGCCGCTCGTACAGTCGATCTCATCATGGCGGGAACAACAGGCCGATATGACCCGCAAGTTGAAGGAACATTTATCGATGTGTGCTGTGATCGGGTGTACGGTGGTGGGTGGATCGATACAGAACGAGAAGAAGCCAACAGAGAGTATAATTGGACCCTGGTGAGCATTTATATGCAGAGTACAGAACACGAGATACCTTGTTTTTTTAACGTCTTGGAACCGGCAGATCGAGTTGAACTTGCTCCCACTATCGAAATCGAGTGTTTCGGGAGGCTCAGACCCACGCACTGCTACCACGATTTTTCTCTTTGAGAAGTTTGTATCCCTTGAATACGGTAAATAGGCCTCTGTGGGTGTCCACAGAAAAAGGACCTTAGTTTCATTCTTCTCTCCTGGAAATGACTGCAAGCCGCCTGAATGGGCGTCCCTTGGCGTCCTTTACGCGTTTGGGTCACGTGCCTATGAACTGGAACTCTCGTGGGACCGAATTCGAGGGCCTTCGCGGAGATAATAGTAGTACCAAAATGACCTTGCTGTATCGCGACGGACCTATGAGGCAAGAGGTAACTGACACCGAACCTCGACCAGTTGGTTCCTCACCCCCCAAATCCCGATGTTGTGGGATTCGTCTCGCCCAGAAATATCTTCTTTCTTTAAAGGCCCGCAAGAGAGAGCGCTACCATACGTCCAGCTACCTCAACTAACCCACCTACTATTAGCAAGCGTTGTTTCCAGCTACCCGCTAGTCTGCCACTCACCCAGAAATGGCGTACATCCTGTCTGACCCCGTCCGAAGCGGAAGATATCGACATTGAAACGCGGTTGGCGAGTTACGGCGATGTCGAGTCGAATTTCATCAACTCAAGCCTACGGAAAACGACGAAAAACGAACGGCGGACCTCCATAGACGATGCTTGTGTGGATATTCAAACGCCGGTTGTCAGTCAGTTTCGCTTTCGCTTTTGACCCTTTCGTAGTCGGTCATTCATTCTCTCTCTTCATGCCCAGTTTATTCTCACGTACCCGCACAACTTCTACTACCCCCCTTAAGGTCACAGAGAGATCATTCAGATGAATTCGGTCGTGTAGCTACTCGCGCTTCTCCACGAAGCACAGCCACACCTCTAAAGAAAGACAAGAATGCAGAAATACCTCGTACTCGCACCTTGAGCGCAGCAAAGGGTAGAGCACCAGGTATTGTCTCCAGTGACGATGACCCTCTCATCCCAGATGGCTCCTTTTTCCCTCTCAACCTCGATCCTCCCCGTGACGGTGCAGTGACGTCCGATTCAGAACGGGGTGCGTCCTCTCTCTCCATATCAATATATCTTAAGCGCCCTCGTGATACCGGGGCTGGTACTTCTTACCGCCCAGTATGATCTCGCATGACAGAGATCGTCAGATGGCACCATGTTGCGCCTCGGTCGCGTGTCGCTCGTGGCTGCCTAACCCTTCCAAACTCGCTCTTTGAACCAAATACTATCTTTACTGACAACAATGACCATTATAGGTTCTCGCGAGCGCGAGCAAGACTACGGTTACCTCTCAGTTCACCGCCACGTCGTCCTCGGTCTCGAAGAGGTTGCACGCCTAGTCCAAACCATCACAGACGAACTCGGCACACGTGGTCTCACCACACCATTCCTCTTTTTATCCCTCGCCCTCGACGTCAACTCCTCCGGCGTTCGTCGCCTCGTCCAAACTTTTCTTCGTACTTGCGTATCCTTCCCTGTGCCTGACGCAGAACGGACATGGCGCGAAGAGGCCCGCTTTGCCGCTCCCCCCGAGCTTGCCATGTGTCTCCGTTGGGGTCTCGCTCGTGTTTTGCGTGTTTGTGCTGGCAATGCGGTCCGTGGTCTCATCTCTTGGGATACCTACGTCGAATGGTGCGAAGCTGAAGTTGGTAAGCAATTTCCTCTATGACGTGTCTTGCACTGCTCTCGATATTTATTTTTCTTTATAGCGTTGGACTATCCCGCGACTCATTTTGACGCTCTCAACGCACCCCTACAGCAGCCTCTCCCTTCCATTATCATCAATGTTCTCTCCCTACTTGCTCGCCTAACGGCTCATTCCTCATCCTCAGGACACACCCCTCCTACACTTTCCCCACTTTTTGGACCTCTTATTTTCGGCCTAGGTCCCGCTGCGCTACCCTTCCACCACACGTACCTCCAATATCTTCGTGCGACCAATGCGATGGAGCACATATTGCTCGCCTTTGTTCGCTGGCAAGATGCGCCAAGCAATGAATCATCTGGTTCCTTTGGCGGTGGACCTGGTAGTGCTGCATCTCTTGGCGTACCTATACGCCTCAAAGACTGGATTCGGGGCTACCCGGCCATGCTCCCAGAACCAGCTACACGATTCAAGGGGCAGGATAGGCTGCAACCCCGCCGTGGGGCGCGCACTGTGCGGGTTGTCAGCGTAAGGCGGAACGTCCGGATGTATTCGCCAGATTTGATGAAGAGTGCTGCGAGTTGGGCTACTCGCCCTCCAAACGGCTCATCCCACACACCAAATGCGTTCCTGCAATCGCGGGATTGGGAACGAGTCGCACCACCGACACTGAAACTGACGCCACGCTATGCGGGCAGTTTCAAGCGCATGGATCTCCCGCCTAATTTCCACCCACACACTGGTGTTATTTCACCCAACTCATCAATCACATCATCCACCACCATATCTACCCTTGGAGATGATACGACCGATATATTCGGTCTCGGGAAAGTTGCAATTGCCGGTGAGGAGAGGTTTCGTAGCTTGACAGATCTCAAGTGGGGCGAATTCGAAGCTATGGGCTTCGGAGGATTGGAACCGAGTGAGAAGAAGCTCCAATTTGATCTCACTGAAAGCGCGCGAACGGTACGTCACGTTATGATGTCGTGTCTTCAAATTGTTGTATTCACCGCGCCGCGCCGCAGGCTCGAACGGCAAAACGGACGATGCTAATCTGGACAGACTTCTCGGCCAGTGGATTCTCGCGCACGGAAATGCCACTCAGCGCGACGCTCCAATTCAGCTCGCCGCTCGTAGAGTCGATCTCATCATGGCCGGAACAGCAGGCCGATATCACACGCGAGTTGAAGAAGACGCAGAAATCTCTCCCTCCATTTGGATGGGACACGGAGCCTGTTGTGGGCACTGAGGCCGTTATCGAGGAGGCATTTATCGACGTGTTCTGTGATCTGGTGTACGGTGGTGGATGGATGGATACAGAACGGGAAGAAGTCAATAGAGAATGCAATTGGGCCCTGGTGAGCATTGATTTGTAGAGTACGAAACCCCAGATCGCTTATTTTTTTAACGTCTAACAACGGCAGATCGAGTTCAAGTCGCTCCCACTATCGAAAATGACTGTTTCGGGAGGTTCAGACCCACGCACTTCTACCACGGTTTTCCTCTTCGAGGAGTTTGTACCCCTCGAATACCATCAACAGCTCTCTGCGGGTGTCCACAACAGAAGGACGCTAGTTTCGTTCTTCTCTCCTGGAAAGACAAAGCAACGGAAGCAAGCTGCCACGCTGAATGGGCGTCCTTATGTCGTGGGTCACGTGCCTAAGAGCTTGAACTCACGCGAGGCCGAATTCGAGGGCCTACTTCGCGGAGATAACAGTAGTACCAAAATGATCTCGCTGGGTCGCGATGGACCCGTGAAGCGAGAGGTAACTCACACCGGAACTGGACGCTGGATCCTCACCATCGCAAGTCCCAGTGTCGTCGTGGCATCCTTCTCGCCCGGAAATCTCTTCCCCTCTGTTTGTAGGCCCGCGAGAGGGTGCTACCGTCCGTCCATCTACCCCAGCCAACCCACCAACTGTTACGAAGCGGCGTTTCCGCCTACCAACTGGTCTGCCTCTCACGCAGAACTCGCGTACATCCGGTCTGATCCCGTCCCAAGCGGAAGATGTTGACTTTGAAACGCGGCTGGCAAGTTATAGCGATGACGAGTTGAATAGCATCAACTCAAGCTCACGAAAAACGACAAAACATGAACGGCGGATCTCGAAGGACGATGCGTGGGTGGATATTTTGGTCGTCAATCACTCCAGGCGTACGGGTACTCTGGATGTAGATGTTCGCCGTCCTGGTGGTCCGCGACCACGCAACGGCAACCGCGCTGACCCACAGGTTGCGAGTGAGGAAGTAGCTCAGGTGCTCGCAGGGATACGAGGCCCTTCACCTGCGATTCCACTTGACGAAGATAGTGAGGCGGATATTGAGCCGATGAATGTGCCTCACCGTTCGTTGATCAACAGTCACGGGGCCTCGCTTGATGAATTATACTATGCGCGCACGATTCCTGGGAGCGAAACTGATGTAGTAGTGCCCGAACCCGAACCCGAGCCCGAGCCCGAGACCGTGGTGGTGCAGCCCGTGCAAGTTCGTCAACAGGCACCGCCACGACCCCCGCGTCGAGTAGGCTACTTTGACGTCCATCCAGAACGCCGCCAGGCGCGCATAGACCTCGACGTAGATCCTCGCGACCAGATCGCTCGTTCTTTAGCGGACAGCGATGGTGAACCGGCTCGTCGCAGCGACGTCACTGAGAGTGTCTATTCGGTCGGTGCTACTACACCGCCTGCCTCTCCGCCCAAACGTCTCCTCCCCGAGCTCACGCCGGTTGGACCGCCCGAAGATTTGACTCCGAGTCCGCAGACGCCAATTTATTCGCCACGTGACTTGCAACGACAACAAGAAGTGAAGGACAGGCTATCTGGGAAGCCAGGTCCCAAGGCGAGCTCACTGATCGAGATGTACCGCGAAAAGGAACGACAGGCGAGCGGGAGCTCTCCAGGAAAATCGCCCACGATTGCTACTGCTACTCCTACGGTGGCATACCAGCGATCGGTACAGGTTGCGAAGGAGTCCGAGCCGTTACCACCGCGCCCGCCGTCTCCTCCCCCTGCACAACTTGGCTATATGCTGCAGCCCGAGCCATCGCCATCTCCTCCTGACACTCCTACGCAGGTAATAGAGGAGGAGATAGTAGTAGAGGAGGAAATCCTGGAGCCACCTATTTTGGAGCTTGAGCCGGGAAGAGAGAGTCCGTATCGATATGTGCATGGTGCGCCACTTCACAATGTGGTTGAGGAAGAAGAGGAGGATTAAGGCATACGTGCGTCCTTAGAAGCCCAAGGATAAGCCGTGCCTGCCCTGTCGCCCCCCCCTCCACACACACACACGCTCGCTTGCTATTCTCCCTTATCCGGAAAGTCATGATGGCTGTTAATTCACTCCTGGACTATCCTCTCGCCCAACACAACGAAAGAGTATAAGTGGTCATCGATGCCTAACTCCTCCCGAGTCCTCTCGTTGACCTCTGCCTTTTTTTTTTTACCCCTCCCAATACCCGCCGGCATTCTCTGCCTCTCTGCGTGAAAGTACAATGTA
>QFDX01003096.1:0-11941 GCA_003315875.1 Lactifluus piperatus | reverse complement strand
CTGTTATACAGCTGGCGTGCAAAGCATAGCTAAATAAAAAAAAACTTTGCTCTGTAACATACCTACGACGGCTCAGCCCTGCGAACTTGGTTGTATAGGTGGCACAATATACGCTTGGCCACTTTTTTTTAACAGAGTATAGCGAGTTGCCCTGCCATTGGAACAATGAAGCAACGAGGACAAAGTACTTCGCATTCAAGAACGATAGCGCCCCCTTGCAAAAGCACCCCAATAAGACCAGAAGTCGGTTATTCGTTTGAGCAGAATTGACCTTTACAAGCAGCCGACATCAAAATGAGTAAGTCACTAAGAGGGAAGTTGGTCTCCCATGGGACGAGTGGCTCA
Source organism: Lactifluus piperatus (assembly GCA_003315875.1). Taxonomy (NCBI): domain Eukaryota; kingdom Fungi; phylum Basidiomycota; class Agaricomycetes; order Russulales; family Russulaceae; genus Lactifluus; species Lactifluus piperatus. Next base: position 11,596 of record QFDX01003096.1, on the reverse strand, counting down.
TTTCATGATAAGGTGGAAAGGCCACGGAGTGTTGTTATATATATATATATGCAGGAATCTACCACTGGCAGTTATACATCTGGGGAGCCAACCGAGTTCACAATGCCCCTCAACAAACCTCTGCGCAGGCCAGAACCCCCCAGCGCAAAATGGCTCGCACTGGGGGGTTCTGGCCTGCGCAGAAGTTTGTTGAAGGGGACTGTGAACTCAGTCAGCTCCCCAGATGTATAACTGGTAGATTCCTGCGTTGTGTCTGTGGAAGATTGGTGGTGATCATCAAGGTCCGTGAATTGTCTGGACAGTATAAGAGACGAAAGACCAAGGTAGGATCTTCTTGCGCCAAGTTCCACAGCCACTTCACTCCAGCTACTAATCTGTAGAGAGAGACGATGCTAAATCGCAATTGGAGGGGGGGAAGCAAGCCAGCACGTACCGTTCAGCGGTGTACATTTCGTAGTGGCCCTCAAGAACAAGAACATAGAGCACAAAGTTGTAGAAGAAGATTCAGTCCGCCATCGGTCCTGTCAACGCATATTCGGGAGGCCCTTCCTAATCCCAACTCGCGAGATCCGGCAGAGCGCGACGGGTGTTCCTGTCCTCGTGAGATTCGTCGTCCGCGGTCAAGTCTCCTGGTGCCTGGGTGTGGGGTATCAATACATCAGTCATTGCAATGATGCCAAAACCGGGAATTGAGAACGTTCATCGGACAAGTTAAGGAAAAGGGCGCACATCACGGGCCAGATTTGGCTTGCTGGTCCCAGCTTTCTTTCAAATTTTGCGACAAAGTCTGGGGGTTGATCGTCGTTCAGATTGATATCGGATCATTGATGAAAATGCTGTCTTAAGGTCGTTGCGTCGTTGCACATGGGCAAGGGGGCCGTGTTCCTCAAATCAGGGATAAATTCACCTGAGACAGACAGACATCCATTTAGCGTAAACTTGAACAAACACAACACTTGTCAATGTCCTCGCTCACATCGGCCCCTCCCCCATTGCACATAATACGATCACACAATTCGCCAATCGGCGCCCTGTTCATCTCGGATGACAATGAGCGCATATACTCGGGTGACATCTCAGGTTTGGTCGTGATTACATCTACGCGGTCTCTCCGTCCCTTGGCTTCTTGGAACGCGCATACCGCTGGCCTCTTGGGAGTAGAGGAGTGGGGCAAACACATCATCACGTCCGTGTCTGGCTTACCATTTTTTCAAGAGCTCCAGTTGCACCTGACACTGTTGTCTCATCTGACGCTGTTTTTTTTTTTTTGCTAAAAAGTCACGGCCGCGACAACAAGTTACATGTATGGAACCGTCCTTCGCAACCCCCATCCAACATGGGTGGATCCGCCTTAGTTCCTGGAACACTGAGACCCGAGCTGAGTTACTCGCTAGACGTCAACGCGCTCAACTTTTGCCGGTTCTCCCTTCTGCCAATCGATGATATGATGCGGCGTTCTGCTGACTCGGAGATGCGGGTTGCCGCTCTGGTGGCCCTTCCGAACCTCGTCGAGTCATCACTGGCAAGCCCGAGCCTTCTTCTGCTCCGTAGAGATCAATGACGTTCTTGTTGACTAATTTTTTTGGCCCCCCCCCCAAAAAAAAAACTCAGGCTGATATCTGGACCCTTCCATCCTTGGAGAGAATACATGCCGCGATAGGGAAAGGTAAATTAGATACATCCACAAACCCGGGATCTGATGGGCGAGGGATAAAGAATTCAACAGGTACGAGGCGACACCATTGATGACGTTAATCAGAACTGGACCTTTTCTTTCCAGGAATAATCATGTCTATGCATCTCCTTCCCGCGCCTACCGGTGGCGCGACCGCCGTGTCCAAAAGAGCTCTATCTCTGATCGCATCTTACGAGAACGGAAGTGTAATGTTGTGGCGATATCGTAGCATCGAGAAGGAACGGTCGATCGAAGGCATCGGGTGGGAATGCGTTTGGTCACTCAAACTCCACGTCGAATCTGGTGCGTTCATGCACTGTTAGCGACCACGCTCTTAGCACACACACATCCATACCTTTATGCCTGTACTCCGGCAGTCATGGCAACGGCAGTTTCCTTCGACCGCACAACTGCCCTATCCGTCTCGGCGGACCACCTCGTCGGTCAATACGATGTAAACGTATGTGCTTCCGTACCTCTAATTCCTAAATCCCGCCACCTGTTTAACCCCCCTTTTCATCTCGTCCAAAAAAATAAAACCATAAATTACAGGCGGATCTAAATTCGAACGTCGAAACCCCGGGGACGGTGCACAGAACAAAACACCCAGGGAACGGCGCCGTTTCATTCCACGACGGCGGTCGGGTGTGTGCGATCGGAAGTTGGGATGGCCGGTAAGTCTTCCGCTGTCTCCACCACTCGTCAAGCTTGTTTTGCCGATACGATGGGGGGATTATTTCGCAACGAAAAAACAAAAAAAAATATTATTAATCAATTATTATATGAAACACAACCCCCCCCCTCATTTTTGTGTCCGCTCATCAGCGTGCGGCTCTTCTCCACAAAGTCGTTCAAACCACTTGGTACGCTGATCTACCACAAGGCGGCGGTGCAATCCCTCGCTTTTGCCCACGCATGCCCGAGGCCGTCTCGTCGTCACCGTCCTCGCATTTGTGTGCTCAAGGGCGAAGTAAGCCGTGGTAGTGGAGCAACAACCCAACACGATCCGGATACGCGTACCGCAGATCCGAGTGATACTCACATCGAAAACACGGGTTCGGGTTCCGGTCCCGGTCCCGTATCCGGTGATGACCTCCGCGACCACAATAGTGACGGCAATAGCAGCGATGATTATGATGATGGTGATGGCGATGATGATGAAATGAGCGAAGAGGAAAAGGCACGCCTTTCGCGGTGGCTCGTAAGCGGTAGCAAGGACGGTCGCGTGGCCGTGTGGGCACTGATGGATTTCAATTCGAGAAGCACCACGACGGTCAACGACGGCGGCGGCGGCGCGGGAGAATAGGCCCGGACACCACTTGACGACTTGTTAGGGATACATCGATACAGTACTGTAATATTAGTATTGGATTGCGGTGGTGTGTCCCCCTTCCGGGTCAGTGGTCATACAAGAAGTCGTTTGGGATAACAACATTACAGCGGCGGCCACAGCATTCAAAATTTGTGTAAGAACCGGTGGTAGATTGTGGAGTGGGAATTATCAAGTTACCCCACCACTGCCTGTTTTGGGAGGGGGAGGGGTTTGGTTGGTTGGTTTTATTTGGGTTCGGAACAAAGTAGGGGGTTTTGGATAGCAAAACGCAAAATTTACAGATCGGAATGATCAAGAAGAGTTTTGTGTTGACACGTTGACAGGTCACCATTCAAAGTAGGGTGCTTGTTGTGTTGGGGTTGGCAAGCAAAGGGAATGGCAATGCCGTCCGTCCCCGGGCCCAGGGACAGCAGCTACTGGTATCTCCATCAACCGACATCGGCAGGCCAAATAATGTGCGGATCAGTTGTCTTTATAACTCGCCACAGGAACACTTTTATTTATAGGTTCGAGGATCACCTCAGTCGGATCTAGAAGATCAACGATCAACGAGGCTTAACATGAATAAGCTGACAGTACCGAAGATCCACATGGAGCGGCGAATAACATAATGCGTGCATGAGGACATATACGAGGGAATGTAAAGAGTACACTAGGACAGGCAATAATGAGTGAGAATTGAGTAGAACCAGAATAAACACTTGGTGACGACACAGATAAAATCATTGTTGGTACAAGGATGCGGCGTCGATGAAGGTTGGGGCCACTAAACCCAAGTCCCTATAGCGTACGGATACAAGACGGCCCTCAGACCATTTCAACGCACGATTAACAAACAAAAGCAAGGTGATAGAATAACCCGAAACTGGGGGGGGTGTACTTCAGACAAGAGCGGCGGATTTCAAGTAATCTCTGAATATGGAATCTCGAACTGCAACCGAAGATCAATGGCTGTGGCAATCGCTTAACTTTAAATACGTACCGTTGGCGATGATGCTGCGTGTTGTTTTGATATCCTTATCGTGTGACACGTATGTAAGTGAATGGGCGAGCTAAAATGCCAATCTCTTAGACTTACTACAGCATTCGTCAGATGAGAATAAAGAACGCGTTTCTTCTCATTATTCTTCCTGTGGACTTGCAAAAAGTGCGCGCGAAAGTAGTTGACAACAGATTCGTAGTCGTTGGGTCGATTACCGTAGGATGTAATGCTGCATGAGATGGCGCGTGTGAGCATCGGGTGGCAACGACTTGTGAAAATAAACCCACTACTTGCTAACACGCACGCCGCTGCTCAGTTTGTTTTGTAAAACATCTGTTTTGTCTATGATCCGCGATCAAAGAAGCGCTTGCATGTCGAGTAGCGGCCATGACTTACTCAAGAAAAGGACCAAATGAATATTCTTCAAGAGTTGATTCGAGCATATGGAAGTGAATAGCTGAAGAGAATCATCGATCCGGTTCGTCCGTGGATCCTCTTCCAGGTACTGTCCACAGCGCTTCGTTCGTCACCCTGGCGTAATGGACTGCTACGATGCGCACCTGATCAAATGCGCTGATTGGCGCGACAAAAATGATGGCGTTGGCTTCATCAAAATAGGGCACCCAACAATGCCGTTGTCCTCGTGCGCCACCTACGTCGTAGAGATGCCAAGTGACAGATCTACCATGCAAAGGGACTTCGAAAAGGTGTTCCGAAACACCCATTGTCTGAATGCGAGCGTGGAGAATGTCATCTAGAACCGGTCAGCAACCAAGAAGAAAAAGAAAATCTCGCTTCTCACCAGTGCTGGGAACGTAGTCTTTCGCGGCGACGCGGTCAATATCGCCCAAGAAACTGGCGTGAGTGAGATCAATATCTCGTATCAGATCCAGACGTGGGTGCAAATATAAACATACAATTCTGCCCATTCTTCCAGGCGGAGGCGCCTACGTTTGATCATCTTTTGGACCACGTCTGATCCCCAGAGCGCTTTGACGTCCTCTTTGCTGGCGTCCAGAATCCTAGCCACCTCTTCAATGACCTCGGCCACATTGGAAGGGATTGCACCATCTGTGACAGGGCTTGGCAGTGAAAAACTAGCTCCAAGGACGTCACGGGAACGAGAAGAGGAGGAGCCGTTGCGTGCGCTGGACCTAGTTTGCCAACCGTGACGGACAAAAACACCGCCTTTGCCCGAGCCAGACACACGGACGCCACCACTGAGTCTATCTGCGAGTGTACTCTCTGCAGCAACGAGGGGAGAGAGACGTAACCTAAGGGTAGCGATCTCCTTCTGTGTTTCGGAAACGACGGGAGAAGGGTATGAGCGAGATGCCTGCGGGGTCGAGTCCTCGACAACATCATGACGATTGCGTTCTTCAAGAGTTCGTTTGGAAGAGGTTGAACTATAAGAGGGATCGCCGACATTATCAGAAGAGTCCTCGTCAAAGATATCGCCGTGCGAGTCGAGAGATTCTAAAATGCGTTTAACCGAACGAGCGATATTGAAATAGACAACTGTGCGCCAAGACGCGCGTTCCTGGTCTAGGGAACCGGGGCGATACATGAGTTGAAACTGCTTTTGGAGGGTGGACTTTCCGGATTCGGCCTGACCCAGCAGGAGGAGCTTTGTTGATGGGAGGAAGAAAGGGTAAGGTGAGGACGAGAAAAGAAGGAAAGGGGAGGGGGGGAGGGGAAAACATACTCGGACGTCCTGTTTAGATTTTTCATAATTTCTTCTGTCGATTTTGAGTTGTTCGTCGATGATATCAGAGATACGTTTTGCATCGGCTTCTCTTTGGATACGTGTTCTACGCTCTATATCTGTTTCTGTATCGGGAGGACGAGCAGCGAAGGAGAGGGGGTCTTCCTGTGAGTATACGGAGGGGGGACGACGAGCGTGGAGCATGAGCGAAAGAGGTCGATGGGAGAACGGGGCAGCAGGGTAGCGGTTAACGGGGAAAGGGACGGTATAACCAAAGTTCCCTCTCTTGGAGAGTTTAATAGGGGCTGGTCCGGACCCCGATCGAATCGAATCGATATAATCTCTATATCTAACTTAACTTAACTTATTTATATGTGTTATATTTACGTTATATTTATTATCGTATCGTTTACATCGTTACTATATGCATAGCAATGGTAGGTGTATTCTCTCCCCTCCCATCCCCTCCCTCTCTTCTCATTCTCTACTACTAGTCCGTCACTTTACATACAACCCATGGAGACCTTAAGGTTTCTCTTCACTACCATATCAACATCAACATCATCTCATCTCTTCATTTTCAGATCGAAGTTTTTTGTGAGGCTGTACCCAAAACAGCCCAAGTAAGTACATCACATCACATCGCCCAATCCTACCTATCCTCATCATAGTATCGAAGAATTTTTTAGCCTTATGTGCTTCAAACTATTACGACGGTTGTTTGTTTCACCGAAACATCAAAGGCTTCATCATCCAAACTGGCGATCCGACCGGCACTGGTAAAGGCGGCAACTCAATTTGGGGCAACCCGTTCCCGGATGAAATCCGCTCGACCCTAAAGGTATGTCCTTTTTTTCCCATTCACATCGGAGCGCCTTCATAACCCGCATCTCTGGCCTGGCGCCTATCCTCCATCATTCATTTCCCAGTTCAACACCCGTGGCGTCGTTGCAATGGCAAACTCTGGACCTGATACTAACAAGTCTCAATTCTTCATCACATATGCCAAACAAGCCCATTTGGATTCAAAATATACCATCTTTGGCAAAGTTATAGATGGCCATGACACTACACTCGACGCTCTTGAACGTGTCCCTGTCAACAATAAGAACCGGCCTTTGTCCGAGATCAAACTCTCCCATGTACGCACCCCCACCCTTTCTCCCATATTCTCCTAAACTCTCCTAATTTGGTGGATTCCATCCTTCTGGACGACAGGTAACCATCCACTCCAATCCGATAGCTGATGCACAACTACGCTCGTAATCACCCTTTGTGCGTCTTCAGTGGCGCTTCTGCTTTCAGAGCAGTGCATCTTGAGCGCCCGTCATCACTAACCCACTTCAGACAATTGAGCTGATATGATGTGACGTTCATTTGCTCCGGCTATTGTATAGAGACGTCGCGGACTAGTTATGGGCATTCTTCATGTCAGAAACTGTCATCGGGTAAATTCGATTATCGTATGCATCAGATAGACAACAGTTTGGTTATCCAACTACAGTACTCGGTCCTATCGCTTGATGAAGCCGACCAGCTCCTTCTGAAGCTCCCGTTGTTTACGCGCTTTCTCAAGATCATCCAGACTTCGCAGATCATGAACGACATCACGTGTCTTGCCAAAGTAAACCTCTTGCAACAAGTTACGCATCTTGATTTCCATATCCTCGACCATTCTCCCCACGTTTTGTACATGCGATGTCGCATCCTGCACTGCGTGGTCTTGCTCCGTCTATCGAACGATCATACGTGAGGGCTCCTTGCTTATACACGTGCAACGATACACACCTGCCGAGTCATACTTCCGCTCAGACCGATTTCTCCATCATACTTCCACGTTGTGTGATCTTTTGTATCGGCATTTTCGGTGCTCCCACGATGCGAGATAAGTTGAAGCATAACTGTCGAAGTGAGTTTATAGTGTGCCTGGCGCCCACGCTCCAGCGTTTCGAATACGTGAATGGAGTCCCAGCTACCGCATGGCTCCAAGGGAGACGCCGGCGTGAGACCTGGATATCCATTGTCACCGGGATGTGCAGTGTATTGACCATCACGTCAGGTCAGCGGTTACGGTTGTCGATAGGTAACAAGGGAGACATTCAAGAAAGTTGTTATGACGCACCCAATTAAGACTTTACGGAATAAAAGTAAAAAGTAAAATACACATACTTTTCTTCAAAAGCACAACGCCGGCAAAGCCGCCGTCTTCGAGATCCCATAGAAAGACAGAGGACACACCGCCCTCGAAGTACCTGCACATGTACATGTCCATCAACATTGCATAGCCCCAGATCATCATATAAGTCCGGGTTGCATAACGGTATGCGTGGGTGATGGTGGATCGGTTTAGATAGTGAATGGTTAGATATAGAGATATGAACGGGGGGGGGGGGAGACTTACATCTCGCGGTACGTATCGAACGCCTCGTTCGCTGCAATCTCGAGCTTGCGCAGTTTTGGAGGGGGCACTGGACCATCCTCCGAAGGCGGGTCATACTCGTTAGACCAAGGTGACCTTTGATGAAGATGATGAAGATGATGATAAATGACGATTCATACACACATACAGTCACAAACCGAGAGGAGAACGCACGGGTTCTAGACGCACCTGTAACTCTCGCCGTCCTGGTTGTACACGCACGCGAGGTACTCTTTGCCGGTAGCCCGATCTACCCGTAGCTTGAGCGGCTGATCCACATTACTGGATAGATCGTCCGCGTAATCAGGGCTGATTTGCATGAGCACGTCTACATTCTCTTCTATCTTCGTGGGCGGGAGCCGCCGCATGAGATCTAGCATCGACGAGACGGTGTCCATGCTCTAGGCCGAGGTTAAACAGAGAGCTTCACAGGTTCACAAATGCGCGGAGAGGCTCTGTTAGGAGGATAAGTTTACTTTTTATTTTTTTATTTTTTGATGGACTTACCGCACTGAACTGCGGTTCAGTGGCAGCAAGGGAAATATCGATTTTCCGCCGGGATAAGCCGATTCGCGTGGGACGTCCCCGCGCGCGTATCGAATCTCGGATGAGCTGCCGATACAGGCACGTAGCCGCAGACAGTAGACAATTGATCAATCATTTTTTACATGAGATCTCATAATTCTCCATCAAATATATTGATATACAGTAGTTCACATTTGTCATGCCACAAATTCACGGATCGCCGATTCCATGATACCTGTCCTGTCAGTACCCGGCCTACACTCCTTCAACGAGTTATTATTATCGTCGGAATTGGCAATCTCCATCACGTTGAACTTTTTATGTGCGTAATAGTCCTTTACAATGCCAATACTGCAGATGCTCTGCCGGGAAGTTAAACTCAGCCAAGGACACATTGACGGTGGTCGAACGTGCAGTACCTTGAATACTTCGACCAGGATGAAGACCTCGGCGTCCTCGAGATTGACGGCCCATTCACTCGGAACGCACAATACGATAGTATCTATGATCGCCTGCCGAGGGATCGTATTGTGATTGCGAACTTTGAGTTCGACCTTGTACTACCATATGTGAGATTGCGTACTAAACTTAAAATTACACTAGCAAGACCACGCACACGAAATTTCGAGTGGGGATTTTGCGCAACGAACGGTTTTAGAACGCGTTGTGCAAGCGACTTGATTTCAGGTACGTTCGCGGTGCACGTATTGGTCACTGGTGTCAGACGATGGGTGTACCTATGTTTCACGGGGATAAGTAACAAAGAGGGTAAGAAAAAATATATATGATCGCATACCTCGTACGGGTTACCCCCGTCTTAGTCACATTCTCGATGTGTTTGAGTACGAGCTCCACGGGGTCGACGGGTGCCTTGCACGAGATGAAGATCACTATGGCGGACCAAGCCATCAAAACATTAGGGGTTGGAAAATAAACTTGGGACACGCACCGCAAGGCGTGTTTGTTTGACAGTTTGCTGTGTGATCAGCAACCAGTGACTCAGATATCTCTCAGCAACAATTAATATCAGACTAGTCACGTACCGAATCTCTTTTCTTTACGCGGCCGCTTTATTGAAGCGAGTTCCTTCGCGATTTGCTTCTCCAAGTCCAACTCTTCTTCCGCGCCATCGGCCGAACCATTATGTCCTGCCTCATCAATGGCGTCATCAGCAGCCGACTCGGGCCAAAGATCCGAGGCAAGCTGCAAAGGCAAACGATGATGATGGGCGAAATCCGGTTGCAGGGATGGGGTAAAGCAGCCGTACACCTTCAAACAGGTCGTATAGTTCACCAACCGTCTGCTTCTCCTTCCCTTTCACACAGCTGGCCCAAATTCCTGGCCCGTCGATGATCCTCTTGCTCCAAATGGGTGTTCCATCCTGCAAGACCCGTCAGAAGTTTAAAACAAGCATGACAGAAAAAATTGATCCTGACAGAGCGATATCGCTTTCTGGGTTTCCCACCACTGCCTCCTCCAGAAGAAAGTTTAGCGGCGTCTGACATTACCGACCTACCCGACTTTTGAGTTACTTTTTTTATTTTTATAGATACGAATTCGATCCCATCAAACTTTGGAAGGTCGTTGCTTAGCCGTTTATCCGCAAAAATAATTGAACGGGCCGAAGATATCATGCGTGAGAAATATAGCCTCACAACGTGTAACTTAACTTGGATGCTACGGGCACCGCTAGACTTGTTCCTATGACATACCAGATCAGCGTTGTGTCGGGTCGCGCGGCTGTTCTCGCAAACTGTCACTACAACAAAACATGTCCACGACACGACCCTGTATATTATGTTATGCAATTGAAGCATATACTGGTGTGTAGGGTTTTCAATGTTAATTATAGTCCTCAACAGTCATCATTGTATTTGTACAATGAGTTCTAGGTAGAAGAGGAAGTCCTTAATGAAAATGGAGAGCACGTTGGGGGATGGTTAACGATGGTTGTTCATCATCGATTTCAACAGCCTCAACTGAATAAGCTCCCAAATAATCCCACGTGCTTGGTGGCCCGATTGAGACTGAGTCGGCAGTGCTATCACTGGCAGTTGGAGGTGTGTCTTGTGCCATGCATGGGGACTTCCGCAGTGGTAGTGAGGTTCCATGGAGATGGAACACTCACAGAGTGGCACGACAGGCCGCACCTCTTGCCTGCACACCGACCCCATGGCACTCAGGCTCCACAAAGTCGCGAACGTGTGACCGTTGGCGCGTTGGCGTTTCTCACGATTTACGGTCCAACACCTCTGATTGGCAAATCAGGACTCTGGGCGGCCCCTTGAGGCCTTAAGGTTACGGCCGTTACGGTCTTTATAGCCTCATGGTACTGCTCTCGAATGTATCCGTATCCTGATTGTACCCTCAAAATCGTGACGTATGGTGCAAAGGTATCTACCCCTGGATTTAAGCTTAAACCATTTGTCGCAAGTGACCAACTTCGGACTTTCGGACTTTTACTGCCGCAAGACTTGGACCACGATATGTCCCGGAGTGTCTTAGTCTGATACGTTTCCTGTCATAGCGCCGGTCAGTGAGCCAGCCATTCTCTACCAATGCCGGCTTGAGTCGATCATCGCCGGATGGCGATGCCTAATTGTGCTAGATGTCGATCAGCTGGGGGCTCTTCCCTTTTACGCTTGTCATCTGTAGCACCACTGGGTTAGCCGTTTTTGTCTTTGCATATACCTTTTTATGATGAATGGTGGCCTCGTGGCGCCTCTGCTTCGGGACAGCTTGGGACTATATGAAACAAATGCATTAGAACAGTTTAGGGCGGTTCCACCGCGGTCCAAAATTGTTGCAAGCATTTCTCGTTTTTGCACGAAGAGCCCCAATCTGCCACTGTCCCACTCCCTCCACTAGCATCACTCCCCAGGCTTCTCAACATCCTGTCAATACCAAAACTCCTTATAGCTGCATTATTGCCATTGCAGGATCGTAAATTCCCATGT